>ML790585.1:534091-584295 GCA_009831015.1 Picea engelmannii | reverse complement strand
CTTCACTTAAATCATCATTATTGGTCATGAAGTCTAAAAATCAAGTTTGTATGAGAAAGTTGTACCTCTTGCAAGTTGACCTATGCTTTGACCATCGCAGTACCAAGTGGATGCCATGTTAATTCTTATTACTCACACTTGTGGAGCTAGTCGCATATGGAATTTCGAGAAGATTTTAGAGGGTTCAAAACCCTAATCCTAATCTAGACTTGGGGCTTGCAAACACCCTAATCCTAATCCCACACAACTACCAAGTCATGTTAAAAATTGGACCATAAGTAAAGGAAGGGATTGCATTCCTATTTTAATGATTTATTTTTCCATAGCTAAGAAGAGTAAAGGAGTGATATACTTGAGTAGAAAAGAGGAATAAGAAGATCGTATAACAATGATTCAAAGAGTACAGTGTCTATAGCAAGTCCATAGTGAGTCTATGTTTCTTTGTTTCTTGCACTATATCCTTGAAAAGAAAATATCACAAAACTATAAGGTAAACCAACGACAAGGATTCCAAGCATGGGAGAAGGTCATCCATACTAAAATACATCATGACCATGCTTTCTTTCAACCAGGGCATGCTTATGTTAAGCATGGGATGCATTTTTCTCAAGACTAGCTTGCATTTAAAGAGTTTGACAATTCTTGGAAAAACAACAATTTGCACTTGAGGGATTTTGCATGAATTTTGAACATGTAGGAGGGTATAACAAGATATTACATCCACCTTGCATCAGTTTACATTTGGAATATATATACAAAAAATGGCATGTAGTTTTCAGGTCTATGACAAACATTTTCGACAATGATTTTTTACATGCAACTTCTCTTATTTTGTAATAGAAAGCACCTTTTAGTAAATAAGATGGAATATGAGAAATGAGCATGGGTAAAAGTCACCTACACCAAAATAAATCATGGCCATGTTGATCCTAATTATTTTGAGAATGAAATGAAGGAGAGATATAACAATAAAATATATAAAGATATTACGAGATACACAAAAATATTGCAATAAACACAGAGATACAGTAATGCACAATTTTTATTAATGAGAGAATGTACATAAACTGTAAAATTACAGAGTGAATGACTTGCTAGAATGGTGGAAGATTATCTCTGAGAAGAGATGTAATGGCTAAGTTCATTCACAAGAAGATGATGATGTTTACAATGAGGCTCTAGAGGCCTTTTTAACATAAAGAATCCAAAACCCTAACCCCGGAAGATAAAATGCCAAAAGGTTTGCGGGCTCTGATGAGGGTAGTTGGTACGTAAACTTCCCAAGGGCGTAACTTTTGCATACGATATTCGTTTAAGGTGTTCTATACCTTGTCGGAAAGGTCTAGCTGAGGAGTACATATTTCCTTTAGATCAACTGATTCCTTTGGCTATAATTAGGGTGTTTTTGTGCCAAAAAACATCGTTTAGGGCCTCAAAACGACCCTCAAAGTTCAGGACTCGAAAAACTGTAGAAAAAATGCCAAGGTGGAAACCCTTGTTTTGAGCCAGTGGAAGAGGTGGGTGGTCACCTATTTCTACCTGGATCAATCATCCCCCCTTAGGAAGCAATGGTCTCCATTGTGCTAGGTACCTGGGGAAGCTTTTGTTGAATCTAAACCTTGGTTAGTTGTTTGTCTTGTTGAAGAAGCTCCCATGCTTATCTTGTTGAAGGTTGTTATGAACCAACCTGGTTGCATGATCTTCCTGAGTGTGGGAGGTCTTTGTCAATGAAGATGCAACATGAAGAACATGAAGGGATTTATCATAACTTGATTTGAATGGGTAGTGTGGAGGCACCCCGGTAGGTGCAAGAGGAATATCCTGGTGGTCTTCTACAATCTTGTTGATATGATTTTGTTGGAGAGAGGGGTCTTGGGATGAGATTGCAGTGGTTGTAGTGTCCTTCTCTTCTGACCAAGTTGTGAAGAGGATAAATTTTGGAGTATGAGAGATTACCTTGATGCACTGTTTTGTCAGTACAGTAGTCGAAACAACCTCTGGTATCCTATAGGGTTGACCCCCCAGAGTAACAATAATGTTATAGGGTTGAGACCAAACAACATGACACCTCCAAATATATGGTTGGCCTAACAGAACATCATAGAATTGCACATGACCTCATATATGGTTGGCCTAACAGAACATCATAGAGTAACAATGATGCTATGGGGTCGAGACACAAAAACAACATGACACCTCCACATATATGGTTGGCCTAACAAAATACATGACCTCTATATATACACATTCACACTTGCATATGAGGCCCCATTTGCTACTAGTTTGGCCATATTACATATATATACTTATTACATGTACAATTAGGCCCATATATGCCCCCTCTTGGGGTCATATCATATACATATATCCCTATATATGCTCCCCTTTGGTCATAACATTGTATCTCTGACCAAACATACTATAACATCACCCAACATACTATTGAACAATGCTTCTCCAAAAAACATCATTGCAAAAATTCTACACTAAACACTAATATTTGTACTATCACTTGAAGTAACACACACAACCTCAATCTAAGTCACGCCACACTAGATTTCTCCTTTTTAACACAACTTTAAGTAGCAAAAGTAACTCAAAACAAATGTGCACAAGTATCCTGATCACATAGTACTACTATGTGTGAAACCATCCTTGGTGTTACATGCCAATTTTGATTTCCTTGTGCACGGGGTCTATTTCCCTGTACACCCACATGAGTTCCAACATCCTGTGCACACATAATACTTTCCTATGCACCTGACCATTCAAACCTTTCCTCGAAGACTCATGACCAAAATCAAAGGATAACTTAACAGGCAAGACTAACAACATTTGTCATACTCATGCATGTCTACAAATACAGGCTATAAGCACCATACTCACATGTGTAAGAAATTTTAAACAAAATAACAACAATTACTTATATGAAACAACATACTGAAATTAACCCGTATCAAACATAGATAAGTAAGAACACAGAAAATGAGACAAGCACATAAGACACTTATATTTTATGAAAGTCGCCAATTGCATGTAGAACTCAGACATTCCTCCCAACCATAGACTATGTTGCTCATATAATTTCCGCAATAGGTCACCCTCGAGATGGGGTGTAACTCCACGAGGGAAAAAGGGTTCATAGTGACAGTCTAAGGTCTGATACATAGTAGAATTGCTCAGTCCAAGGTGATAATATTGCAACAAGTCTATAGAGTATCACATTCCCCACACACTTGTCACACCCAAGGAAGTATGCCCTTTATCTACTCAAAATTCCCTCAGCTTCCCCACTTCCCTTCCAGGGTTCCAACAATAGGTTGGAAAGGAAGTCTCTAAGCCCTACAACTAATGCCCAGTGCACCAAGGAACAACTCCCAAAAAAACTCTCACCCGGAGAGTATGCTCATAGGCCTGACAACTCTCCTCTTCAACAATGAATTTCTCACCTAGAAAGACTTCTCACGGGCTTGAAAACCCACCTCTTTGACAAAATAAATATGAATACAAAAAAGAAATCCCTTACAAACTTCTCTACAAATAAGCTAATAGTCATATTTTCCAGACAGTTCGACCCCTTTTGCCTATGAAAAAAATGAACAATCCCCCTAAAATACACTAAGGCCAACAATATATATTGCATGCCTTAAAATAAACACTTGTCACCTTCAGAAGTAGCTTAAACCACTTGGTGACTCATTCCATACCCTAGGGAACATAGGATAAAATAATTATCCATAACATTACACTTTTCCAGAAATATTAATAAAATATTCCCTAAGACTTAAGTCCCCACCCTTTTCCCTTTTTCCAGTGGAGTTATTCCCCCATATCTTTTCATATGGTCTATCTGTGCACAACGATGTAATATTATTAATAATTGTGATTGCATTTACATGGATAGGCGCATTGGCCCATTTGCACCTCAACTCATTAGTCTCATAATCACATATGCTCTATGAGCTCAATACATATACATCCATATATATAAACTAGCTCGAAGGGATCTTCCAGGAAATTCTATTGCACTTACTCAAGTGTGCACAACAATGTAAAATGTGCACACTTACTCTAGTGTGCACAACACTCTAAAATGTGTGCACCCTTTCATTGATAACAATTCTCCATGCACTACTCAGGTGCGTGCAAAACCAAACTTGGTGCCCATGTCTCACCAGCCTAAATGCACAATTAAATTTACAATTGATACCACAACTAACCAACCTATATGTACAACTAAAAAGGGTTCATATTAGGGACATTACATTCCCCTCCCCCTTATTTATACATTGTCCTCAATGTATCATATACACCTACATACAAAATTTCAAAAATCTTGAAAAAGATATAGATACTCTACCTGCATAGCATCCTCACACTCCCAAGTTGTATCCTCAAGACTGTACCAACTCCATTAGACCTTTACCAGCTCCATGACTTGATTCTAAAGCGATTTGATTTTCCGATCCAATATGCAAACTGGTCGCACTCAAAAATCACCTTCTAGCTCCACTTGAATCACATTCCAATCAATAATATGATTAACATTAGGTACATACTTTTTAAGAAATGACACATGGAAAAAATTATAAATACACAAAGATGCAGGAAATGCAAGCATATATATGACAAGACCAATTTTCTCTCTAGGATTTCAAATGGCCCACAATAGCATGTTTCCAACTTAGAACAACTCCCCAACTTCAGGGAACTGTGTTTGACTTTAAATTTCAAAAACATGTGGTCGCCCACTTTAAACTCTCTATGGGTTCTACCTTTATTTGTGCGGTTTTTCTTACTATTCTGGGAAGCTTTTAAGTTATGCCTTATCTTTACCATCCGCGCTTCCATTTCTTGAAGCAGATATGGCCCAATTGTTGTGCAGTCTTATGGGTTGTCCCATTTCACTGGCATGGTTCACCTTCTACCATACAATGCTTCAAATGGACTCATCTTTAAAGATCTTTGATACCCATTGTTGTAAGCAAACTCTACCAAATGCAAGTAGTCTTCCTATTTTGATGGTTTATCCATCACATACATCCTGAGTATATCCTCAATCACCCAATTTACTCTTTCTATTCGACCATCTTGTCAAGGTGATATGTTGTGCTAAAGTTCATATTTGTCCCAAATCTTTTGAATCTTTGTCAGAAACAACTATCTTAGGTACACCATGCAACTTAGCAATTTCTCACATGTATATCTTAGCAATGTTGGTTTCCTTTTGCATTGACTTCACTAGAATAAAATGGGAAGCTTTAGTAAGACTTTCCACCACTACCGTAATAGAATCATGTTCCTTAAAAGTCCTAGGAAACTTCATAATGAAATCCATGGTTACAAATTCCCACTTCCATTTAGGAATGGGAAAAGGTTGTAGCAAACCAGTCGAATGTCTGTACTTATCCTTGAATTTTTGACACTCTAGGCATCTAACAATAAAATTAGCAACCTCCTTTTTCATACCTGGGAAAAAGTATTGTTTTTTTACTACGACAATTGTCTTCTGGTAGCATGGATGTCCAACATAAGAAACTTTATGCATATCTAACAATAACATACTTATCAACTCTTGATCATTTGGCACATAGACTCTGCGTCTATACATGAGGATTCCAACCTCTCTTTGCTCATAACCTTCAAACTTATGTTGTGAGATACCTTGTTGTAAAGTCGCCTTTATGTCCATATAACGCTAGTTTGATTTGAAATCCTCTAAAATTTTGTCGCACAAATCTGACTGGTACATGCTAACGAATGTAACATGCATCTCATGCACCCTCCTTTTGAGTGAGTCAAACACCTTGTTCTTCTTTCCTATGATATGCTTTATGTCAAAGTCATACTCATTGAGGAAATATAACCACCTACTTTGTCTAGAATTTAAACTTTGTTGTTCAAACAAATATTTCAGACCACAATGATCTGTTCTCAACTCAAATATTTTACCCATGAGATAGTGTCTCCACATATTCAAGGCATGCACTATAGATACCAATTCTAAATCATGAGTGGCATAGAGTCTCTCATTATCTTTTAATTTTATTGATTCATAACATATCACATGTCATTTCTGACTTAGGACTCCATTGATTCCTTCCTTGCACACATCCATGCACACAACGAAGTCTACAGATAGATCTACAATCCTTAGTATCGATGCAATAGTCAACAAAATTTTCAAGTGTTGGAAACTCCTTTTCCAATTTGGAGTCCATTCAAATCACACACCTTTCTTCTACATGGATGTGATTGGATGTTCAATCCTTGAGAAGCCTTCAATAAACCTTTTGTAGTATCATACCATTCCCATGAAATATCTCACTCCTGTGACATTTCTTGGTGTCGACCATTCTTCAATGGCTTTTATATTTTCATGATCCACAACTATTCCTTCCTTGGAAATAATATGACCCAAATAATGAATGTGCCAATGGTAAAATGAGCACTTGCTCAACTTTTCATAAAGTTTATGTTCCCTCAATACTTGCAGTACCATCCTTAAGTGTTTCTCATTCTCCTCTTCATACTTATAGTAAATAAGTATGTCATCCAGAAATACAATGACAAACTTATCTAAATACTCTCTGAAAACTCCATTCATAAGACACATGAAGATAGTTGGTGCATTTGACAATCTAAAAGGCACCACCGTGAACTCATAATGTTCGTACCTTGTTCTGAAGGTAGTCTTGTTGATATCTTCTTCTTTGATTCTCCCCCAGTGATAACCAAATCTGAGATCAATCTTTGAAAATATCTGTGCACCCTACAGTTGATCAAAGAGGTCATCTATCCTTGGAAAATAATACTTTTTTCTTTATTGTTACTTTGTTCAATTTCTTGAAGTCGATACAAAGTCTCAGTGTACCATCCTTATTCTTCAAGAACAACACTGGGGCACCCTAGGGTGACAAACTTTGGCGTATATACCCCTTCTTTAGAAGTTCTTCAAGTTTCATCTACAACTTCTTCAACTCCAGCATACTCATCCTATAAGGATTCTTGAATACAAGTGTTTCTCTAGGCATCATATTTATAGAGAAATCAATATCTCTTTTCGAAGGTAACCTTGGTATCTCTTTAAATACATCCTCAAACTCTTATAGTACTACTTAGTCTTCAACATTTGGCACTTTATCCTTAGGTGCCTCTTCCATGTGCACTACAAATACTTGAAAACCTTTCCTGTAGCTCACTGCACCAACCAAGATTTTCTAAGCTTGCTTCTTGGCAATCAAAACCTTTCCAACATCTTAGGATCTAGATAACTATGACTAGATCCTAAATCAATTAAAATAGCAATGGGTTGATCGTTAATCTTACCTTCCACTTCAATCATGTGTGACTGAAAGTCATCTTTCTTGTTATCTAAGGCTGCGTAAATCCTAGGTACATTTATTCCCATGTCTTCAAATATTGCAGCTTATTGTACACTATATGTAGTCCTCGCTTTATCACCTCTTTGAGGGAAATCTCTATGCATATCATCTCCGCCACAATTCCAATAGTGAATTGATTGTTTCCTTGGATTTTGTTCCACTCTCTCCATCATTCTGGAATCCTTAGGAGTTGGATGTCCTTGCGCAGTATTTCTAAAAAGGGTGTGTTAGTCTCCTTCTTCCTCTGTTCTACCTTACTTTTCATCTTATCTTCCCAAGCCTTTTGAAAAGTCGGTCTTCCCTTTTGTTGATCATAAAGTAATTTAGCACGGCTTATGGTTTCCTCCAATGTCTTGGGGTCATCATATTGTATCTTGTCACTGATAAATGAGAGAAATCCACTCAGGTACCTCTGAATTTTAACTTTCTCATCCTTGATGAATGCGACATACTTCAACAGCCCTAAGAATATTCTTTCATACTCATCTATCATCATACTCCTAAGCTTGAGTTCAAATAAATCCTTTATTTTCTTGTCATAGTACGTCTTGGTCAAGTATTTATTTTGGAAATACTTCTTGAACTCCCTCCAAGTAACCTTTTTTTCATCAATGTGTTG
This sequence comes from Picea engelmannii, assembly GCA_009831015.1. Lineage (NCBI taxonomy): Eukaryota > Viridiplantae > Streptophyta > Pinopsida > Pinales > Pinaceae > Picea > Picea engelmannii. The sequence goes on along the minus strand of ML790585.1, from coordinate 576,291 downwards.
CACTTGCACAAGTTGATCCCACCACATTTATGATTTTACTTTTAGCTGATACATAGAAATTATCCCTTCTGCCTACGCAGATTAATTTTGTAGATGGAAATACTTCATCATACCCAGCAACTAGGTCTTCGTATATTCACCCTTCTTGTGTTCACTGTCAAAGGTAGGAGGCTTTATCTAATTAATTTCTCCCTATAGCTCGTCCACCCTAGTCCTTCTCTTATGCTTTTTTATAGGAGATGGACTTAAGCTATTGTGCACTTTCCTGAAAGAATGATTTGGCGAGTGAGGTCGATGCCTACCAACACTTCTTTCTTATCTTCCTTTCTCATCATGAGACTTGTGACTTCTTGATCTACTTGACTTTGTCTCCTTACCCATTTTCTTTTCTATTTTATCCAGGATTTACATCAACTTGACATTGAAGTCATCTTGTTTCTCCTTGGCTTTCATAAGCCTCTCATTATCAACCTTATATCTTTGGAAATCGTTTTTCACTCTCTTTATGGTTTCTACCAAGTTTATGCACTCCTCCTTGGATTTTGTACCCCAAACCGACATACAAATCCTTGAATTCATCATCAAAACTATAAGTCCTCTGTGCATCTTCCATGCTTTTGACATTATGCATTGATTATGTCCTCCTCTAATTGTTGATAATTCTACAAAATGTGTAGAAAACCAGATTTATTAGATGAATTCATGAGACAACTGCATGAAAACTTTGCACCATATCGTTAGAATCATTTCTTTTGAATCCCATGCACACATTAGTATTCAACACACACCAATGCGCGATGTCAATTTTTAACATGTACACCATGTATCGATAATGCGCATGCACCACAAATTTGTTCTTCACAGCCCTAAACCTTTAGTGCGCACACACATGAACCATTGCTTACTACGTCGTTCTAGTGTCGCACCCCGCAATATCATATATTTAGCACTCACATCTGCACATTCTTATTTAATGTTCACCATGGCCACACTGAAATTCCATATTTGGCCACTTACCAGTTTGAATGTTTCCTTAAATAGAACTCATACCATGCAGGGTCAGTGTTGAAAGTGGAGCTTTGATGCTTCTTGTTGACCTCTGGCCCATACAAGTCTAGTGTTGAACCAATAGCTTTGATACCAGTATGTAACGTCCCCAGCCACCCAGGCTAGGCCACATCACCAATATCAAATTTTGTATCTCTGACCAAACATATTGTAACATCACCCAACATATTACTGAACAATGCTACTCCAAAAAAATTCACTGTGCAGATTTTACACTAAACACTAGTATGCACAGTATCAGTCGAAGTAACATGCTCAACCTCAAGCTAAGTTGCCCCACACTATTTGTCTCCTTCTTAACACAAATTTAAGCAGCAGAAGTAACTCAAAACAACTACGCACGAGTATCCTAATCACATAGTACTAATGTACATTCAAACATACTAGTGTCACACACCAATTCTGATTTCCTTATGCACAGGGTCTATTTCCTTGTACGCCCACATGATTTCCTGCCTCATGTGCACATAGGCTACTTTCCTATGCACCCGATCATTCAAACCTTGCCTTGAAGACTCATGAAAAAAATCAAAGGATAACTGAACAAGAAATACTAACAACATTCATCATACTCATGCACATATACAAATACAGGCTATAAGCACCATACTCACATGTGCAAGAATTTTTAAATAGAATAATAACAATTACTTATATGCAACAACATACCAGAATTAAATCATATCAAACAGAGATAAACAAGCACAAAGAAAATGAGACAAGCACATAAGACAGTTGTATTTTATGAAAGTCTCCAACTATGCACAGAACTCAGACATTCCTCACATCCATAGAATTTGTTGCTCAAATACTTTCAACAACAGGTCAGTCTCGAGATGGGGTGTAACTCCACCAGGGAAAAAGAGTTCTTAGTGACAATATAAGGTCTGATACTTAGTAGAATTTCCTAAAATATCATGTGCAAATATCATTAGGTGGAGATCTCAAATCTCTTCAAATGACCACAAATGAGGGTTGGATTACAAATGACTGTGATTCAAGATCTTGATAGGTGGAGAAGGAATTCCATCTAGAGGTCATACAGGTCAAGGAGGAGAGAGAGCATAAGCAGTCGTAGGTGGGTTTCAATCAATAGAAGCCACATGAAAAATTTGAATTATACAGAGCTTTTCATACGAACTTTTTGTACATATATGTGATTCATAGTGGGTCGAATCACATATATATGTGGATCACAAGAGGGTGAATCATATATGCCTCAGGAAACATGTTCGTATGGGGTCGCACAACAACACAACAATTTCTAAGTTTGCCTGCAGTGTATAATTCTCGCAGTGGGCCATTTTCCCTGTTACAGGAGCCCCGATTTGACCTTAATAAAAACATCATTGAACTAATTTTCCCTTCGGGTTTTTTCCAGGGGTTTATACCCCAAAATATTGGTGTTTATGTGTACTTGATTTGGTTTCCTTGTTTATGTTTCTGCTGCATGCTTAGTTGATTAATCAGTTGTGCTTTTAGTAGATAAAGTGATTTTATTTTGAGCTAACTGTCGGGTGTTGAGTATAGTGGTAAAATATCAATATGGTATTAGTTCATACCAAGGGTTGCATCCACTGGAAAATCAACAAATTTTAGTTGCAGTACACGGGGCTGGACATTATTTTTATGGGTCATATGGGTGTCCATGCTAATTGTATCATTCGTACTCTACAATAATAATATATGGTACCAACATTCTTACAGATTATATCAGTTTCACCCATGTTCAAACATGTCATGTTGTTTTTGTAAAGTTTGTCTATATGGACTTATGTTAAATAACTGCACAAGGGTAAGGAAAGAGTTGTTTAGAATTTAATATTAATTGTTTTTTTTTATCTTTTATAGAGTACACCTCCTCCATTTCAATTACCTTTTTTAACAATGTACAATATTAGGGTCTCGTGGCTAATAACTGTATAGTGTTGGGAGTTGATTGTTTGGATTATAAATTTATATAAAAACACATTAATTGATGTAGGTGCATTGAGAGTATGTTTATGGGTAAGCCAAATAAAACTTGGGATGATGATTGATGATGATGTAGGGGGAGTAAAAGGTATAGGTACAAAGACATGTGATTGAAGAATGATTGATGAATGGGAAAAGGTCTCCTAGAGAACCGTCAGATACAGTGGTTGGTAACCCATGTATTCCGGTGGATGGTAACTTTTTTTTTCTGGACTTCAACAATGTTAATTTTTGAATATACAATATGAAGAAGATCGAAGATGAAGAATGAAGAAGACCAAAAATCGAAAAGACAGAGAATAGTGAAGACAAAGAAGAATGAAGATGAAGATGAGATCAACTCAAAGGATCAGCGAAAAAGACAAATGATTGGGTCACAAGTATTTGTTAAAGGGGAGTATGAAGGATTAAGTCTTACTTGTGATGTATTTGTTAAAGGGAAGTATGAAGGATTAAGTCTTACTTGTGACGAAGCGATATGAATGTCATTCATTCAGAGATCTCAGATTATGATGGCATTCTAAGCGATATGAATTAACTTGAAGTTAGTGATCATTTTAGTATAGTATTTTTTTTTAATACTATAGTATTTCAGCAAGTGATTTCATCTCTCTTTGTTGCTGCGTCTGGAAATTGAATCGTGGCCTTCGCTAAGTAGATTCCAAGTCAAATACGTACTCCTCTGATGCTAAGTTATTCAGTTCTGATAGCATTCAAATGAGGTCGTAGAACTCCTTCAGCAATTACTGACGAGTAGATAATTTTTCCCTTCTTATTAGATCTTCTCTTGCCACTGGTATAGTTGTAGTCTTCAACAGTGCTGCAAATATGGGCGTAAAATATCCTGGATTAAGTGAAACTATTTTGCATCAACAGAAGCATGTTTATGAAGCACTCATTGCTCATGCTTAAGATATGTTTGCGTACAGAAATGTAACTGTAGAGAATCTATTTGAAATAAGGGGCATCAATCCACCACCAAGTGTAAAAGAAGCTATGGAGATGCAGGCAGAAGCATAACAAAAAAAACGTTCATAAGTGTTTGGAGACTGAAGGAGTATGCGAGCAATTATCAATATTGCATATGGAAAGAAAAGTGTTGTTATACTAGAATTAGAAGTTGCCACGGTGGACCAAGATGAAGTACCTTCAGATTTTGAGGACAAGGAAGATACTGCATTCGGTGGTGAATCTGATTATTCAGAAGAACAAAGATGAAAATGACATTGAAGGACCGTATGCAATGTTATTGTGGAGAAATAGTTGAAGGCACAAGTTACCAAGAAAATACTTTTTTTTTGGAGGGGGCAGCGAGGAGGGGAACTATATGGGTACTTGAATTAAGTTCACAAAGTTTTCTATTACTAATGGATATTATTGATTAAAAAGGTCCTTGTGCAACAAATTATGTAGATATCTCTAGAAAGTCCAAGACAAACAACACTTTCAAGTTATTTGTAATAGTTTGATGAATTTGAACCGACTTTATGGGATTCTATGAAATGTAAAATATCTATGAGATATCAAGGGTCATGAAAGGTTGATATTGTATGATGTAAAGAGTTAATTCTAGTCATGAAAGTGTTGAAGTCAAGTTAAGGTGAAGAGTGATATAAAAGTTCAAGTCAAGGTAGAAATTTGAAGGAGACATTAAAAAGGTTAAGTTGTGTCCAACTCTGAGTAGAGAAGAGTGAAGCCCACAAATATTTGAAAATAGATATCGTTGAAATATAAAGAGTTTGAATGAAAGTTAAGTTTAAAAGAAATTGGAGTCAAGTAAAATATCATAGTGACGAAGAATCTATCGATGTGTAATGAAGAAGGATGCATGATCAATGTTACTTGACACCCTAGGGTAAAATTTATGGTCAAGTCATTGCATGAGAGTTGTTTGATGCAAAGATTCAAAGTAAATATGAAGGTTATGATGTAAGTAAGTCACGTTGAGTTTAATACCATTTGGATTGAAGTCGAATTGAAATCATGGAGTATGTAGGACGTTTACATGTTGATTCAAGTTGAGTCAAATTTATGGTCAAGTCATTGCATGAGAGTTTCTTGATGCAAAGAGTCAAAGTAAATATGAAGTTATAATGTAAGTAAGTCACATTGAGTTAAATCTCATTTGGATTGAAGTTGAATTGAAATCATGGAGTATGTAGGAGGTTTACATGTTGAGTCAAAGTAAATATGAAGGTTATAATGTAAGTAAGTCACATTGAGTTAAATCCCATTTGGATTGAAGTTGAATTGAAATCATGGAGTATGTAGGAGGTTTACATGTTGAGTCAAGTTGAACTATTAATGTAAAGTGTTGGAGTCAAGTCAAAGGTTAAGCATCAAGTGACTTCTTTAGTGTCTCTTGTACTTGCAAATGGATCTGTCTGATCTTCTCAACAAATTCTTCTACTTTCAAGGCATCTCCTGTGAGGTCCTCCCTCGCTCCTCCTTGTTCTCCATATACAACATCTAAGGGTTAAGGTGGCAAATACCCAAATCAAGTTTCAAAATGTGACTTACCAGTAGAAGTGTGGACTACTCTGTTATAAGAGTGTTGTATATAGATCAAATTTGTGTATGAAGTCTTCGAATGCTTTTGATTGTAGCCCCTCAAAAGTTGCACCAAAGTCGTATTGACTACTTTCGTCTACGCATATTTCTATGGATGGAATGTTGTAGACCTCTTCAACTTAGTGTCCATGTTCTCCCATAATGTAGTGTAAAATGTACAAAGAAATCTGGTACTCCTGTCTGAGATGATGCTCTTTGGTATCCCAAAGTGCACCCAGACCTATTCAAAGAACAAGTTTTTTTTTTCTTATCCCTTGATGGTCTTTTTACAAGGCATGAGAATAGACATTTTGTTGAACCTATCAACGACCAAAAATAAATAGTCATGTCCCTTTCGTTTGGTTGGTAAACCTTCCACAAAATCCATGGAAATGCTTTCCCAAGGTCGAGTGGGTACAATTAAGGGATGGTATAGACCTTACTTCCTGTTGTTGAGTTTGTTGGTAAAACAAATTATACATCCTCTAATATATCGCGCTACATATTCTTGCACTATGGGCCAATATGCATACCTTTGTAAGTTGGAAATTGTCTTCCTAACACCAAAATGTCTTACAACCTTGGAGGTGTGAGCCTCTCTAATAAGCTTGTAATTGTTCACCTTTAGGAACATAGATCTTGTTGAGATTGTAGAGTAAACCATTCTAGAAATGATAGTCAACCTTTCCATCACCTTCTTCTATATGAATTTGTTCCTGTGGCTGTTGAAACACTTCCTTGAAGTCTTCATATTGTGTGTATGCCTCTTTGTATGCATCATGGGTAAAAGGATCCATGTGCATTGTGCATCAGAGTTCCCAAAGTTGTAATATTGGATGTGGGTGGCCATGAAAGAATATCTACTCACTTTATTGTGCTACCCTTATTATACTTTATGACCAAATGAAATTGTTGCAAAAGCCCCATCCATTTGTAATGCATGATTTGTTGTATCTTTCTCTGGGATTGCAAATACTATATTGGTTGGTGATCTGTGTGGATGATGGTCTCCTTTCCCATCAGATAGTGCTTCCACTTCTTGAGAGCTTGTACCAAGGCATACATATCCTTGTTGTAGGTAGAGTAGTTGAGAACCACCCCATGAAATACTTCATAATGATAGCATGTGGGCCTTCCTCCCTGCATCAATACTTCTCCCATAGCATACCCACTTGCATCTGTCTCCACTTCGAATGGTTTATGCAAGTTTGGTAGTGTGAGCACTAGTTCTTGAATGATCTTTCTTTTCATCTCATCAAAGTCCTTTTGTTGATTCTTCCCCTACTATAAACGCTTACCATTGGTTGTTATGGTGTGGAGTGGTGCAGCTACTGCTGAAAATGAAGTTATGAACTTCCACAAGTATTTTGTTTCCCCAACAAAACTCTTAACTTCAATGAATTTTGTAGGAACTGACCATTTCATGATGGCCTCCATCTTTGTGGGATCTATATTGAGCTCCCCTCCACTAATCATGGACCCAAAATACACCAAAGACTGCTAAGAAAAATTGCATTTCTTGAGATTGGCCAGCAGCTGGTGATTTTTCAGAGTCTCTAACACCTGCATAGATGTGAGATGTGTTCCTCCTAGGTGGAGATATAAACTAGTATATCATCCAAATAAACAATCACAAATGAATCTAGAGAAGGGAATAAAACATCATTCATTAATCTCATTAACGTAGTCAGTGCATTGCATAAACCAAATGGTATAACCAACCACTCACAAAAACCTTTCCTTGTCTTAAAAGCAGTCGTCTAGGTATATTCTTCTTTGACTCGTACCTGGTGATGTCCTGATTTCAAATCCAACTTTGTGAAGTACTTGGCATGTTGTAGTTTTTCCAGCAAATCATTGATCCTTGGCAGAGGGTACCGATTCTTCAATGTAATATTGTCCAATGCCATGTAATTGATACACATTCTCCATGTCCCATCCTTCTTAGGCACAATTATGATGAGTGACTCACAGGGTGAGGTATCCGTTCAAATCAAACCCTACTCCAACAACTATTGCAATTGTTTATTCAGTTCATTCGCTTCTAGAATATATTCTTTATACATCCCAATATTCGGCAATGGGGAGTCTAGCAAGTCGTATTTCATGTTTCACATCCCTCTTGGGTGGTAGCCCTTTAGGATCCTTGAACACTCCTCTGTATTCATGTAGAAAATCCTCCAAATCATGTTTCTACTCTTTAGTAAACCCCTCCACAGATGCCTTCACTCTCACTGACTCATCATCAGGTTGATTTTCTCTTAAGAAAAGAAAAAAAAAATCTTACTAGAAATAATCGACTTCTTGGCTTGGTTGACACTTACCAGTGATATTTTTGAATTGCCTTTATGTGCGTTAATGATATAGGACTTCCCATCCTTGATCAAACAGTATTGGTTTCCTCTCTGCGTGAAGATTGTATCCCTCATATACATGTAGGGGATTCCAAACACTACTCCACTATATATATCAAGGGGTACTATCTCCAATTTCGCTTCATCAATAAAATCAGAACCTACAACAAATTTAATACTACACTATTTCACTACCTTTATATTTGCATCCTTGTTTACCCAACGCAACGGATAGGGGCTAGGATGATCGTGAACCTCCAATCTAGGATTTTTGACTAGATCCACTGCTACGAGATTAGCCTGTGAACCAGAGTCGAACAAAGCATATATCTTGGTCTTCTTGACCTAAATCTTGATGTGGAAGAGCTTGGTCATCTCCTTCTCTTCTTGGTGATGAAGGCTACTCAGATTCACCTCCTTCTGCATAGATTTGCAGACAATATTTTAATCCACATATGATCTAATTTCAACTATATTTCTTGAATCTATGGCTAAAAGGTCCTTTTTCTTTCCATCCTTCTTGCGATTCTTCGGGTTTAGCTTTGGATGCCATTTCCAGATTTTTTCTTGGTGTGGCCATCAATGTTACAATGATTGCAATGGTTGTTGGGATCCTTGGATTGATGTGCATTTATTGTTGTCTTCTTATCTTTCCCCCCTTTCCACTTATTCTTCCCCTCCTTGGAAGCTTCTGGGCGCTCTTTCTGTTTCGAACCACTTGGTTGCCCCTTCTTTTGGCCTATGCTTTCCAAGTATTATGCATGTACACATGCCTCATCCATTGTCCTTGGCTTAAATAGCATAAATTTCTTACATAGATGAATGTATATGATCTGGATTGGACAATTAAATTTTTTTTCATCTATCTCTATGCTTTTAGAGTGAAAAAAATTGGAGGAATCATATGGTAGGGTCATTTTAGTGGCAGGACCCAGTTTGAAAAATTGGGGTCTAGAACCTTGTGAGGCCATTTTGAGGCATCAAATGGAATTTTTTATAGTTAAAACTTTCCCAACATAGCTCATACCTCTTGATGTTATTCTACACATTGATACCTTTCCAACATTGCAAAAATCACGTCAATCAGAGCTTGTGTGCAAAAGTTATGCCTCCCACAATTGACCTATTGTGTTGACCACCATGGTACGAGAGGATGCCATGTCAGCCCCCGTTACTCATGCATGTGGGGCTAGCCATGTGAGGTATTTCAATAATATACTAGAAGGTTCAAAACCCTACCACAAATGATGGTTGAGGAAGTCAAAAACCTATCCCTATATGGCTATCGGGCTATGTTAAATACCGAGCCACTAGGAGGAGAAGGGGTTCCATTATTTTGCATTGTATATTGTTCCATAGCTGATAATAACATATAAGAGTGGTAGTATGTGAGCATAATAGCAGAGGAGATATTATTTATCAACCACACAAGCAAGAGGTCAAAGGAAACTCCACAGGGAGTGCCTTTTTCTTTGTACTTGCATCATTTCTATACCAGAGAAAAGAGAGCATATCAACCTCACCTTCTAGTTGGGTTTTCTCTCGTATTGGGTTTCCCATGTCATATATTATGTTTGTTTGTGGATGGTGTGTGTATTTATTTTATGTTCTCTATCTTCTGCATTTGATCTATTTCATGCATAAGAAGAAAATCAGTAACTAAATATTTTGGAGATCTAAAGGAAAAACAACCTCAATAGTAAAGATTTCAATATTTTATTAGATATGTTGTGAAGAAATGTTCCAATGGAATATCCATGGCATTTTACATATCATATTGGTATCAAAGAAGGTGTTTATTTTGGATATTTTTGGGAAGTTGTAGGATACGAGAATCATCTTAAATACAAGTCGTAGAAACCCTAGCCATGGTCGACGAGTATGTTCATAAAAACCCTTGAGATACAATAGAAGAGAGATTTGAGATGTTGTAAATGTAAGTTGTCGACATCATTCGCAATATGAACCTCCTCATGGAGTCTCTAGTAAGAAATCCCGTACCGTTCAAAGATGATGGAGGCTCTAACTCAAAGAATATATCGGAGGGGAAATCAGAAGATTGGGAAGGATTAGGAAAGGAGACACGGAAATAATCTAAGAAATATCATTCGAGTTCAAGTGTTGTGAACCCTTCACAGTCCCTATTCAATATGGAAGAGAAAGTGGACATAAATTCATACCAAGGTGAGATCGATGCATTAAAATTGAATCATTACTTGCATCAACTGGAAGTTTATTTTAGCATTCACCATATAGATGAAGGGAAAAATATTTCATTTTCTAGATTGAATTTAGAGGACCATGCTTTAACCTTGTGGGAAAGCCACACAGAAACACTTAGGCTGGTGGGTGATCTTCTAGTAACTAGGTGGGAGGAATTCAAAACCCTCATCAAGTCACAATTCTACCCTATCAGGTATGTAAAGGATCAATGGATCTGGTGGCACTACTTTAGGTAGAGGAAGGGATAGAGTGTACAGGAGTACACCACTGAGTTTAGAAACATTTCCATCATATTGGGTATCTCTCCCAAGAACCCAGATGTACTCCTCAAGTATCTGCGGGGTTTACTCAGTGATCTATGAAATTAGGTGATGCTCGTCAAGCCAAGGAAAATGGATGAGGCATGTTGTCATACAAAATACCTGGAAAACATAGGCCAAAAGAAGGGGCATCCAAATGGTTTGAAGCAGAAAAATCATTGAGAACCTTCTAAGGAGGGGAAGAAGAAGTGAAAAGGGGGGAAAGATAAGAATACAACAACCACTACACATCAATGTAAAGATCCTAGAAACCATTTCAATCATTGCAACATTGATGGCCACACCAAGGAAAAATGTTGGAAACTACATCCAAAGATGAACCCGAAGAACCGCAAGAAGGACGGATAGAAAAAAAACCTTCTAGCCACATATTCAAGCAATCATGTTGAAAGTAGCTTAGATGTGGATGAAAATATTGTTTGTACATCTATGCAGAAGGAGGTGACTCTAAGTATCCTTCATCACCAAGAAGAGAAGGAGGTGACCAAGCTCTTCCACATCAAGATTCAGGTCAAGAAGACCAATATAGATTCTTTGTTTGACTCTGGTTCATATGATAATCTCATAGAAGCGGATGTAGATTTTAACTTTGTACAATTGTTTACTACAAACATATTATCAATAAAAATAGAAAAGATACAATGGCACACACACACACACACATTACACAGATATTTTACCCTGGAAACCTAAACCGTAAAAACCAGCAACCTATTTAGAGTCACACCTCTAATCTTCTATTCATCATCTTCATTTTTTACAATACAATATACATATAGGATATCGCAACATAGAAACCCCTAATCCATTGAAACATATTATTCAACAACCCTAATTCCTTAACCGGAATTATAAAACCACGTGCCGAAACAGCGCCAAAATCGAAAGCAAAAAATTGCCAATTTTTTTTTTCGGGGCCTACCACCCCCGAACCCCCTTATAGGGTTGGAGGGGGGGTGGACAAGCCCCACCTACCCCCAAGGCTCCATTTCAATGTACAATACATGGGACCAATCCTTCAATCAATATAACGCATACCCAACATTCTCCCAGTTGTTGCTTTCTTTGCATACAAGGGGTTGCAGTATTACATAGTCAACAATCAAGGGAAAAAAATGCTCATAGATCATCTACACCAAGAGAACTTCTCAGTGCTCACATATTTTGTTAATGAATTTGCAACATTCTCCAAAGTTTCCACCATTATCACCAACACCTTCTTGTCTTCAACCATGTCTCTCACAAAGTGATTATGAACATCAATATGCTTTGTCTTTGAATGAAAAGTCGAGTTCTTCGCTAGGAAGATTACATTTTGAATTTCAAAATCTATCATTATAGATTGCTATACAAACCTAATACTTAAACACAATTTGTGTAACCATATTTCTTTCTTTCTTCCATGAGTGGTTTCCATGGATCCAACTTTTGTAGTTGAGAGTGTCACTATATACTGTCTTTTTCTCATCCAACTGATTGTTCCTCCAAACAGGTTAAACATATACCCATTTGTATATATTCTACGATCCATATCTCCAACCTAGTATGCATACACAAATCCATGTATGTCCAACACTGTGTCCAATCCTTGTTTTCCTTGGTAGAACAATCCATAACTGGTAGGGCCACACATATACCTGAAAAACCCTCTTTATTGTTGTCCAATGCTCCTTCCTTGGTTTTGACATATACCTGCTCAAAACTCCCACTGCATGTGCAATGTATGGTCTAGTACAGACCATTTCATACATAAAATGTCCAACTGGACTTGCATATGCAACATGGGACTTGTCCTCTTCCTCTTCATGTGTCTTGGGACACTGATCCACAAATAACTTTACACCTACAACAATAGGAACCTTGACCGATTTATATTCCTTCATATTAAACCTTTGCAATATTTTTTTGACATATTTCCTATGACTTAACCAAAGTTTCTTGTTTTCCCAATCACTTTTTATTTCCATGCCCAAAATGAAATTTGCAACACCAAGATCCTTCATGTCAAATTTAGAGGACAACTGAGTTTTCACATCCTGGATAATCTCTATGTTGTTTCCTATTAGCAACATATCATCCACATACAAGACCAAAAAAATAATACGATCACCAATTAATTTGAAATACACAAAGTGATCTGGTTTTCTCCTTGTGAATCCAAGTCCCAACATATAAGTATAATTTTTTTTATACCACATCCTTGGTGATTACTTTAACCCATACAGGGACTTTTTCATCTCGCATACCAACGCCTTCTTTCCCTTCACTGCAAAGCCTTCTGGTTGTTTCATGTAGATTTATTCTTCTAGATCCCCACATAGGAATGTTGTCTTAACATCCATCTGTTCTACTTCAAAATCTTAAGCAACAAAAATATATAAAAGAAATATAATTGAAGTTAACTTGGCAACGGGAGAAAAAATCTCACCAAAGTCAATTCCCTCTATCTGGGAATAACCTTTTTCTACTAACCGAACTTTTTTTTTCTCCACTTTGTCTTCTGCATTCAACTTCTTCTTAAACACCCATTTGTTGCCAATGGACTTTCTTCTAGTTGGAAACTCCACTATATCCCAAGCCTCACTCTTGTCCAAGGCTTCCATTTCATGGCCTTTTCCCATAGTTTTCCATCCTCTAAATGCATTGCCTCCCTAAAAATTCTAGGATCATCTTCAGTAATAAACACAACAGAATTTGAATGGAAATCAAGTGGAGTGCACCTTTCCTATTTCCTTTTTTCCCAAACCGATCTTCTCAATACTAGATTATGAGGATCTTCTTATTATTATTCTTTTTTTCTGTAGAGTTTGATTCATCATCCTTCAACTCAAACTCGATTTTCTTTGGTTCTTCCTTCCTTGGTAGGACGTCCTATTTGACAACATCTTTGATTTCTCTAAACACCACATCTCGTCTATACACTACCTTCTTAGTTTATGGGTTCCAAATATTATAACCTTCCAGACCATCTTTATACCGAATAAATATATGTTTTTCATCCTTTTTATCTAGCTTACTCATGTTCACACTTTGGAACATGAACATAGGCATCACATCCAAATACCCTAAGATATGTGAAAAAGGGTTTCTTACCAGTCCATACCTTGTGTCGAGTCTTGTCATCTAGTGTTGATGAAGGTGACCGATTAACCAGATAACATGTAGTACTCACTGCCTCTACCTGGAATTCATGTCCTAACCTAGCACCACTGAGCATGCACCTTGATTTTTCCATCATCCTCTAGTTCATCCTTTTTTCAACTTCATTATGTTGAGGGGTATATGGAGTAGTCTTCTTCCTTTCTATACCGCACTTCTTGTAGAATTCTTTGAATTCATTTCCGCAAAAATCTCCACCATTATACGTCCTTAGCAAGGAAGAAGACTACTCCATATACACCTCATTTCCACAGAACTCTCTACCATTATCTGTCCTTCACACCATAATTATTTTCTCTATTTGATTCTCCACAATAGCCTTAAAATATTTAAACCTGTCATAGAATTCATATTTATTCCTAAGGAAATATATCCATGCATTCCTCAAGAATTCATCTATAAATGAGACATAGTACAAATATTTTCCCAATGATGTAACCGACACAGGTCCAAACACATCACTTCGTACCAACTATAAAATTCCCTCTTCCCTCTACACCAGAGGGGAATCTTACCTTATTTTTCTTCCCATATACACAATGTTCATAGAAATAAAAATCTAGAGAGCAGTTAGACACACCTTCAACAATACCTTTACCATATAGTAGTCGAAGGCCCTTCTCTCCAATATGCCCTAGTCTTTGATGCCACAACATAGTATTTTCTCCAGAGACTATAGGATTTTTTTTCTTTTTCGGCTCTCTCAGAAACAATGGAAATATTACACACATCACTAATAGTTTTTCCTTGGCACTTATACAAAGTTCCATACCAAACTCCCTTCAACAAAACCATTGTTCCTCGAACCATCCTGTAGGTTTTTTTCTCAAACACTATTTTTACCCCTGCATCATCCATTTTACTTACAGAAATCAAATTTATGGCCAATCTTGGGATGTGTAGAACACCAGGGAGTGTTATAATCCTTTCATCCATGATCTTCAACTTGAATTTCCCTCATCCTATGATTTTGGTTGTCGATTCATCACCTCCATCATTCCTTTCATACTTGCAAAACCACTCCCTGTGAAGAGTCATATGAAAGGATTCACCTGAGTCAACCAACCATGCCTCATGATATGCATGTGTGATTGAAGAAGCCAAGTACACATCCCCTCCTTCTTCCTTGGAGGTTTTTTATTTTGTATAAGGAGCATCTTCAAATCCCTTCCCTCTCTCAATACTTTTGGATATACTTTCCTTCTTGTAGTGCCCTTCTTTTCCACATCCCCGACATACCTTTACAAACTTTTTGGGAGATTTGTATCTTCCCTTAGATTTAGATCTCCCACTTGAGGACTTAGATCTGTTTCTTTCCTGGTAACGTCCTCTTGCAAATAACGCATATGTTCTCTATCCTTCCATGTTCTTCCAAATCATCTCCTCCAACAACAAGGATGAGACCACATCATCGAAACTTAAAGTAGTTGTATTACTACCTATGGACACAACCATACTATCCCACAAGTTTGTTAAAGAGCATGATAAACTAATGCACTTTTCTTCATCATAAATATTAATCTCAATGGATAATAGTTGAGTTACCACAATATTGAAGGAGTTCAAATGATCTCTCACCAAGTCTCCATCTTTCATCCTTGGGTTATACAACTTCTTCCGCAGGAACAATTTGTTTACCAGGGACATAGATTGATACAAAGTCCCCAACTTATCCCAACTTATCCTTCTACTCCAACTTTTTTCCAATCTTCTATTGACATTCCTATAGGTGCACTACCTGGATCCACCACGATCCACTAATCTTTGTATACAAACATATCTTCCATCTTGAGCTTCCACGACTCAAAAATTTTCCCATTAAATTTCTCGATCTCAATTTTTGAACTACTCGTCATTTCTTTTCACCTACAAAATCAATACCACATATCTCCCATTGTGACAAGGCTTATCACAGACCCTAGCCAAACCCATAACCAGAAAGGTTTCCCCTTGAAGCCAATAATTTATCTGATACCATACGTAGATTTTAACCTTGTACAATTATTTACAACAAATGAATTCTCGATAAAAACATAAAAGAAACACTGGCACACACACACACACACTTTACACATAAATTTTACCCTGGAAACCCAAACCGGGAAAACCAACAACCTATTTAGAGTTGCACCTCTAATCTTATATTCATCATACGCATTGTTTACAATATAATATACATATAGGATCCCACAACATCCAAACCCCTAATCCATTAACACGGATTAGTCAACAACCCTAATTCCTTAACCGGAATTAGAAAACCATCGACAAAAACCATGTGTCGAAACAACACCAAAAGAGAATGAAAAAAACCCCAAACAAATTTTTTCTCGGGGGCTATTGCCCACGTCCCCCCCCCCCNTCAATGTACAGTACATGGGACTAATCTTGCAAAGAATACAACACATACCCAACAACGGATCTGGTTATCAAGCTTGGATTGGAGGTTCACGATCATCCTAGCCCCTATCCATTGGGTTGGGTAAACGAGGATGCAGAGGTAAAGGTAATGAAACAATGTAAGATTAAATTTGTTGCAATTGCTAATTTTATGATGAAGTGGAATTATATGTAGTACCCTTTGATGTATGTGGAGTAGTGTTTGGAATCCCCTACATGCATATGAGGGATGCAATCTTCATGTGGAGAGATAACCAATACTGACTGATCAAGGATGGGAAGTCCTACATCATTAAAATGCATAAAGGAAAGTCAAATATCTCACTGGTAAGTGCCAACCAAGCCAATAAGTTGAATAGTTCTAGTAAGAAATATGTTTTTCTTTTATTAAGAGAAAATCAACTTGATAACGAGTCAATGAGAGTAAAGGAATCCCTAGAGAGGTGTACTAAAGAGAAGAAACATCAGTTGGAGGAGTTTATATAGGAATATAGAGGAGTATTCTGAGAGCCTAAAGGGATACCACCTAAGAGGGAAGTGGGACATGAAATCCAATTATTTCCATACCCCCCCTTACTGAATATTGGGTTGTATAGACATTTCGTTCTAGAATTGAATGAAGTGAAGAATCAATTGAAACAATTGTTGTATAGGGTGTGATTTGACCAAGTACCTCACCTTATGGGTCACCCATAATAATAATTCCCAAGGAGAATGGGACTTGGAAAATGTGTATCGATTACAGGGAATTGAACAAGATTACATTGAAGAATCAATGTCCTCTTCCTAGGATTGATGATTTGTTGGACCAATTGCAACATACCAAGTACTTCACTAAGATGGATTTGAAATCATGATATCACCAGGTACAATTCAAAGAAGAAGATAATTGGAAGACTACCTTCAATACAAGGAAATTTTTGTATGAGTGATTGGTTATGTCATTCAGTTTATGCAACACAATGACTACATTTATGAGACTAATGAATGATGTTTTACGCCCTTATCTAGATTCATTTGTTAGTATCTATTTGGATGATATACTAGTTTATAGTGCTACATGGGAGGAGCACATATCACATCTTATGCAGGTGTTAGAGACTCTAAAAAAACACTATCTACTAGCCAATCTAAATAAATGCGAGTTTGCTTAATAATATTTGGTGTATTTGGGTTATGTGATTGGTGGAAGGGAGCTCAAGATAGATCTTGCAAAGATGGAGGCCATCATGAAATGGCCAATTCCTACAAATGTCACTGAAGTTAGGAGTTTTTTTGGGGCAACAAAATACTTGTAGAAGTTCATAGCTTCATTTTCAGTGGTAGATGCACCACTCCACACCATAACAGCCAGTGGTAAGAGTTTCCAGTGGGGGAAGAATTAGTAGAAGGCCTTTGATGAGATGAAAAGAAATATCAGTCAAAAACCAATTCTCGCACTACCAAACTGCAAAATCCCTTCAAAGTGGAGATAAATGAAAGTGGGTATGCCATGGGAGAAATACTAATGCAGGGAGGAAGGCCCATCTACTATCATTTTGAAGTATTTCATGGGGCGGTTCTAAACTACCCCACCTATGACAAGGAGTTATATGCCTTGGTACAAGCTATCAAAAAGTGGAAGAAATATATGATGGGAAAGGAGACCATCATCCACACATATCACCAACCACTATAGTATTTGCAGGCCCAGAGTAAGATACAACAAACCAGGCCTTACAAGTGGATGGGATTTTCACAACAATTTCATCTAGTCATCAAGTATAAGAAGGGTAGCAAAAATAAGTTCGCAAACATGCTTTCATGGCCACCCACATCCAAGATTATATTCATGGGAACTCTAATACACATTGAGCCTTTTACCCATTATGCATACAAATAGGTATACATAGAAGATGAGGACTTCAAGGAGGTGTTTTATCATCTACAGGGCCAAATTAGTATAGAAGAAGGTGATAGAAAGGCTAACTATCATTTCCATAATTCTTTACTCTACAAGCTTGACAATATTTGTGTCCCTAAATTTGAATGACTACAACTAATCATAGAGGCTCACACCTCCAAGGTTGCAAGACATTTTAGTGTTGGGAAGACGGTTTCCAATTTACGGAGGTATGTGTACTGGCCCAAAATGCAAGAAGATGTAGCATGGTATATTAGAGGATTTATACTTTTTTGTACCAACAAGCCCAGTAACAAGAAACAAGCTCTATACCATCCCTTAACTATACCCACTCGACCTTGGGAAAGTATTTCCATGGATTTTGTGGGAGGTTTACCAACAACCAGGAAGGGACATGACTATTTAATTGTGGTAGTTAACAGGTTCAAAAAAATGTGCATTCTCATGCCTTATAAAAAACCCATCAAGGGACAGGAAGAAAAAAAAATGTTCTTTGAACAGGTCTGGGTGCAATTTGGGATACCATCAAGCATCATCTCAAATAGGGATACCAAAATTCTCAGTGCATTTTGGACTACATTGTGGGAGAATATGGACACTAAGTTGAAGAGGTCTACATCATTCCATCCACATACAGATGGAAAGAAAAAAGTAGTCAACATGAATTTGGTGCAACTTTTGAGGGGTTACAATCAGAAGCATCTGAAGATCTGGGATGGAAACCTAATCTATATACAAAATTCTTATAACATAGCAATCCACACTTCTACTGTTAAGTTACCTTTTGAAACTTGCTTCGGGTATTTTCCACCATCACCCTTAGATGTTGTATATGGACAAAAATGAGGAGTGAGGGAGGACCTCAAATGAGATCCATTAAAATCATAAAAAATTGTTGAGAAGATCAGGCAAATCCATTTGCAAGTACAAGAGACACTAAATAAGTCACAGGAAAAGTACAAGGCTAGACATGACCAACACAGAACATAGAGAACATTTAGTGTGGGAGACAAAGTATGGTTAAAACTAAATAAGGAAAGGCTATGGGGTCCTAGTAAAAATATCAAGGCTTTGAGGTATGGTCTTTGTGAGGCATTGGAAAAGGTGGGAGATAATGCCTACAGACTCAGTATACCCCCATACATGCACATTTACTCATTAGTGAATGTAGTGAATCTCAAACTCTATGATCCTTCCATGTTGGATCAGGAGGAGGAGAGGCTCCTACCTTCCATAGAGGACTTAGCACCATATGCTCAGGAAAGTTAACAGAGGACACCATTTTGTAGAAGAGGTCCAGAACTACAAGACAGGGGCAACATGACATTTGGCAGATTGGGTTGAAAGGACAACTTCTAGGAAAAGCAAAGTGGTACTCCAGGGAGAAGATAGAGGAAAATTTTCCTCACCTTATTTAATAAATATTTTGGGGACCAAAATCCTCCATAAATGGGGATGTATGATCTCGATTGGATCATTATATTGTTTTTCATCTATCTCGATCCTTTTAGAGTGCTAAAAATTGGAGGAATCATCTTGCAGGACCATGTTTGGAAAATTGGGGTCTAGAACCTTTTGGGACCATTTTGAGGAATCAAATGGAATTTTGGGGGGTTAAACCTTTCCCATCATATCTTTGACCCCATGAAGATATTCTACACATCAATACCTTTCCAACGATGAAAAAATCACATCAATTGAAGCTCGTATGCAAAAGTTATGCCTCTCGCAAGTTGACCTACTTTGTTGACCACCATGGTATGAGAGGATGCCACACCAACCTGTTGGCAGCCATTTTACATTTTTATCTTTTCCTTACAAGCTGCCCACACAAGGGTTTTGAACCCTCAATACTCATCGCAATATTTTAAAAAAAATGACACGATTATCTTGCGCATTCACACACCTACCTTTCGTCTTCATTTTCACGACTGCAAGCGTGAAAACCTTGAGTTGGAAGTCACGTCGATGGCATTAAAATCATCCTTGGATTGTTATGAATACTCTTTTTCATGTAATCATTTCACCTCTAACACAATAATGGTCATACATGTGTCAAAACACCAAACCTTTACTCACTTTGCATTTTTGTTAATATGGTTTCAATTTATAAGTTCGTGATGCAATGAGTTCTGGTGTTTTTGATTGAATCCTTGATACAATGGTGGTATGATATTCTATTGTCGTTGATCAAATTCCTTGGTGCAATGGTTTCATGAGAGTGAATTAACATTGTGATTAAATCCATGGTGCAATGGTCGATGTAATGGTTTCTTTGAATCATACAAACACTATTGTTGATTTAATATACAGACCTATTGTTGGTCATGAACACTATGATTTTCAAATAGTCCATTTGATAATTGGTTTACAATGTTTTGGATGGTGATGTGAATGATTTGAATGGCGTCGTTGATTGTACATATCAAAATGAATGTTTTGCATGGTTTCTTTTCATTCCACCACCCTCGCACGCATAGGCATTAAACGTCTGCCTTCCATCTCGGGCTACCTCTGTTTGTTTTGAGGAGATTGTGGGATTTGATCCTGTGTCTACCCTGTCTAACCTCCTCACCATTCACCCTATCGACTGTGTGCTCTCTCCTATGGCCCCTGTAGTGCGCATAGAACCTAATGGTGTCCAAATGATGTTGTTATTTGACAACGCTCGTGAGGACCTGGAGAGTAGTGGGTGGTTAGTTTTTATCCAAAATTTTGAGGGTTTCAACCTCGCGGTCGCTCAGCAGTTTGCTCTCACATTCGATGGATGCCAGGCCAAGGTTGGGGACATCCAACTCGAATTAAATGAATAATTCCTCAGCTCAGCCACGGGTTTGCCAGCTAAAGGGGAGAGGTGGTTTAAGAATTCGAAGGTGGATGAAGTGCCATGGCCGCTCCTGTTTACATCGAGGAAAATTGTCAGTTGTGACAGAGGTGTTCCAGTCACTGCCCTTAAGTCTAGGTGGCATGATTTATTGGTCATTGTTAAGCAATTTGTGACTTGCGAAGGTCGATATGGTTTAGTGTTTCTTTACCATCTCCAGCTGCTTATGAATTTTATAGATTTCCCTTTGAATATGCCTCACTACCTCCTTCACAGTCTGTATAAAATGACCAAATGTTATAAGAGGGAAAAGGCCGACTCCAGCCTCTTCCATCACTGTTTGATTAAGATCGTTATTATTCATCATTTGAGGTTGAGTGGTGACTGTTGGCAAGCTTTCCTTTTGAGGAATGGCTTTGCCACTCCTGAATGTGTTCAAGTGGACAACACTGTGGTCACTGAAACCCTTGTTGGGCCTGTCGTGCCACCTCCTACCCTCCTACTCGCTATCGAACCGTCGACCTACCCCAACGATGACCTACCCAACACCATGCCTAGCCCATGTTCGAAAGACAATGATAAGACAGTTAAGAGGCCTGTAAGGAAAAAGGGCAAGGGTAATACAGATGTCAACAACAAAGGTAAGAAGGTTGCACGATGGGTATCTAGGTGTGCTCGTAACAAGCCCAAACAAAACTCTGACCAGAAGCCAATTGTTTTGAGTGAAGACTCGGATTCTGAGATTGAGCGATTTTTGATCGAGGAGTACCCTTACTCTCACGGCCTTTGTTCTGTCGAACCCTATGACTACATATCTAACCTCCCGCTGTGCCTAAAAGGTGACCCTAACTTCCCCGGGATCAAGTTTGACAGTGGAACCCCTGGTAATTCAAAAGACGCTTCACCTGTAGTGACTCGTCCCGATCAACAACAGTGCACTCAATGCAACTCTTGGCTCGAGCGATACTACACAGATGTCCCTCTGTTGCAATCCAAAATTAAGTCCTTGGAGGATCGGGTGACTGTGTTGTCTAAGGAGAATGATAAACTGCAAGCCAACGATAAGAGGCAAAATACCATGGGTTCTATCGTGTTTAAACATGTTGAGGCAGCCACTGCCATTGTTAACTCAAAATTTTCCTGACAGAATCGTATCCCTACAGCCAAGGGATGTTATTTCAACATTGATTTTTGAATGATTTGGTTTGTTCTGAATTAGCATAGCCGATTGTGTTTGCTCTGAATTAGTATAAAAGATTTCTTGGATAAATCGAATATAGTTCTGTTTTGTTTGAATTGATTCAAAAACGATTCTGTTAGTTTTAAATTGACATAAACAATTGTGTTTGCGATCTGTTTGATGAATCAAATATAGTCTGTTTCAATTGAATTGAGTCAATACGATTTCGTTTGTTCTGAATTGGCATAAAAATTTTGGTTTGTTTTAGCATGAATGATTTGCTTTGCTTTGAATTAGTAATTGAGGTTTTGTTTGATAGATTGCATACACTTCTGTTATCATTGGATTATTTTAAAACGATTTTGTTTGTAAATATGACCAGCTACAGAATCGTGAGATTTTGTAGCTAGTCATAAAATTTGGATTTTTGTTTATTTTACAATTAAAACATTATCTAAAATTGTTTATTTTTGTCTATCTACAGGTACACACAAATTTCAATGGGAATTGGATCTGCTGTGGCAGTTTAGAACATGCTTTTGTTACATAGTTTTGGTTTAGGTTGTTAGTCTTAGGAAGAAATAGGAATCTTGGGAGATTGTTCCCAGATTTTTGCAAACAGTTTTGATATTTTCCACAAGGATTATTTTATCCTGTGGCCTTTATATACTCATTATTTTTTGTAAACAAGCCATCACCGTTGGGAGAACAGAGACTATGGACTGATGATTCAGACTGGAATGAAAGTGAATGTTTTGTAACAGCTTTAGCTTTCAAATATATCATACTTTTATTTCAAGTTTTGTGCATTTTAATTTGTAATCAAATTATTGACTACTTTAGATATCAAGATTTGTTACAGGTTGATGCGATATGATTTAATGTATTGTCCATATTTGATGTATCTCATTTTACTTACAGCAATTACTCTGTTTTAATTTAATAAATAAAAGGTTTATCTTCTTCATTAAATGAACAGTTATGTACAAATCTTCACACTGGGATTTATCTAAATGCGATGATTTGTAAATTATTAAATTGTTGTTGCCACATCCTTTATATGTTCTGTCGTTAGCAACTCTGAACGCAGATGCTTATGCACAGGACAAATAGGAAGCGCTAATTTCAGGTCAGTTTGTCATTTTATTTCAATAGTTAATTAATTATAAGGATTCACTGTAGTATAGATAGATATATAATACAGTTTGTAGTTTTCATTACTTAGTTAGATAGTTATTATTTCATTTCTCAGCACAGATTACTATTCTTATTGATTAGCTTAGATATCTTTTATTTTATTTCTGTCTCACAAAAATTATAAAAAAATAAAAAATAATAACTTTGCTGTCATAAGACAATTTACAAATGATTTTCGCAAATTTTGATTAAAATTTGTATTCTGTAAATACTGTACATATACAATCAAGATTTAATAGTATTGATAGTTGAACATTTGATAAGTAGAATTATTATTTTATAATATTAGTTAGTAAACTGTATATATATTCTAGATTTGTATATAGTTTGTCGTAGCTCTTTTTTTCACTTAGATTAGTTTCTTTAGCTTAGTTTTTCACTTTCTTAGGACTTAGATTGGCCAACGGAGCCGCTAAACCCATCAGGGTGGATTATTCCAAATGGCTTGGGTTATTTAGACAACCCCGGACCGGATCCACTCCTCCAATTGACGAGTGGTCAATTTCACCTGTCAACAAATGGCGCTAGAAGGAGGGACTGAAAATTATTAATGGCACGAGGCGATCGTAAGACTCCTAAGAAGTCATTCAAACGAAAACATCCCCCCTCAAACAACAACCACATCAAACGACGATCTACAGATCACATTTGAACCAGCAACCCCAAATCCCACAGGTGGTGACGTACAAGAGATTGTCCACCAATCTCTCTTAAGAACACATAGTGCCTTCGCCCGTTTAAGGAAACCAAATCGAACTTTGGACCAACCTTTAAATTTCTCTGATATCAAAGAACAACTTGGAGGCACTAACCTCACTCTAAACCCTACAGACCCAATCCTCACTCCTGCTGCCGGAGGATCTGGAATACCACCCTCACCACCTCCATCATATCCTTCTTCTTCTGGAGAAGACTCTTTTGACGAAGGCAGTTCCTCTTCTCAGCCTTCCACACCGCCTACACCAATGGCCAACCAGAACAATCGTGCCAGACCCTGGCTTGACCAAGATGCAGTAGTCGTACCCGGGCCTCAACATCCCTTACCCAAACATCTGGAGAAGTGGCTTCCCAAGTTTGATCGGGACTCTAAATAGATCGCCGAAGATCACATTAAAAAGTTTATGTTAGCCATTAGACTCCGTAATGTCGAGCACGAAGACGTAGTCTGTAGGTTGTTCCTCTATACTTTCGAGGGCAATGCCTCTACCTGGTACTTTTCCCAGCAACCCCATACCATCATGTCTTGGGTGAAGTTCGAATCCTGCTTTCTTGAGAAGTTTGGAGACGATAAGTCTCCAGAAGTTCTAGTCATGGAGCTTTCTAGTTTAAGAATGAACCCCAAAGAGAAAATCAAAGACTTTAACCAAAGATTCTTAACACTAAAAAACCGAATCCCTACTGATTCGATGCCTGCTGAGAATCTTATCATAGCATACTATACTAAAGCCTTACATCAAAGTATAGCTATTTGGGTAAAACGATCTAAGAAAACCATGTTGTTAGAGGCCTTCGAAGAGGCCAGTCAGATCGAAAAAGACATCCTTAGTTTAAAAGACACTACTAGCAACGAAACAGAGACTAGTTCAACTTCCAAAAAGAAAATCGAAATCCTCCCTAGACCTGCTCAGAATAAAACACAACCTGAAAGCTCAGATTTAGAAAACTTAACAAAATTCGTTCAAAAACTGTCAAATCAAGTTATAGATTTGAAAAGGACGACCGAATAAGCTTCTTCGAGCCAAGGGCCTTATAAACCCCCGTTCAGGAAGCCTTTTCCCAACCGACCTAATCCTAATGTCGAGGGCCTAAATCTAGAAAGCCTGCAATTCGCTCTTCAAACGATTCTAGAAGCCTAGGATAACTTGATGCCTCCTGAGACTTCTGAGGAAGTAGTTGAACAAGAGACAGTTGAAGAAGAAGAATCTTCTCTGAACATTTTTGGACACTTCTCGGATAGCATTTTTCAAGCTAATTTTGAGACAGTGCATCCCTACAATACTAGGAGTAAGATAACAAATAAACCTTTTTCCGAAAACACTACGACTTTGCCCCCAAAACAGTCTAAACCAGCTGGGACTAAACAGAGTCATGTAAACCCAAACTTAGATTATGATTTAGTTGAAGATCTAAAAAAGTTAAGGGCTGACATTTCTATTTATGAATTATTAAAGTTTCTATTTCTGCTACAAAAAATGTTACAGAATATCGCAGAGAATAGCAAAAACGGTAATCCAAGCAGTAACAAGGTTGTTCAAAACAATCCAAAAATTCCCCAAAAGGATTCTGCTAAGAACAACTCTAATCCTCACGAGAAGGGAGGCCTTCCTGTAAATAATGTAACAAATGTAGATAAATTAGCTGCGAGTAAAAAGCCACAAGCTTCCACCATTAGTACTCGCAGAAATGTACCTCCATTTTTGTTAACTTTCGAAATCTTTAATAGGAACGTGCACAATTGTATGGTAGATTCAGGAGCGTCATCCAATGTAATGCTATGGTCTGTGTGTCAGAAGATTAATGTTGAAGTTGAACCATCCACCTTAAAAATCATTCAACTTGATCGAACTAGTGTTAAAGTTGTAGGTGAATTAAGGAATGTGCTTATAAGATTATCGTCTAACCCCAAAGTTCATCAAGTGATTGATATTATTGTTGTGGATATTCCAAAAGTTTATGGTTTGTTTTTAAGCAGAGACTGGTCAGAGCAGCTACACGGCTATTTCGCGACAGATTGGTCTCACTTGTGGCTGCCCGAGAACGGCAAGCCCAACAAGATCAAGGTAAATCGTGAACGCTACCTAAAGCTCACAGTCACAGATTTAAATGATCCCAATGAACCATTTACACCTTCTGCCGATTCACCCAAAATACAAGGGATGGATACCTTTTTCGGCAATTTCAGGGCCGAGACTTCAGCTATCATTAATCCGGAACAACAGTCCGAGATTGTAGCATATATGCAGCCAACAGTTTCTACACAATGGTCTAATGCACCCGATAAAAATCAAATATGGTCTCTTTACTTTGACGGATCAAAGTCCAAGGAAGGAGCTGGTGCGGGCTGTGTTATTATTGATCTAGCAGGTAACAAAACCATGATTGCATGTCGGTTAGACTTTGAATGTACTAATAACACAGCAGAATATGAGGCTTTATTACAGGGCCTCAGAAAAGCATTAGATATGAACATTCAAAATTTGACTGTCTTTGGCGATTCGAAAATCGTGGTTAGACAGGTAAGAGATTCTATCCACTGTCTATCTCCACATCTTAAAAGCTACCAATCTGAGGTATGGAATTTAATGAATAAGTTTTTTGCTTTCAATATAAATTCTATTCCTAGATTGAATAATTCTAAAGCTGATTTATTAGCTAATGTAGCTTCCAATCTCTTTCCTGCAGAAGGCTTGTCCCCGAATGCATTCTCCGTCGAACTGTTGTTCAGGCCATTCATTCCTGACAACATCACGAATTGGAGAGTCTTCGATGACGATCAACAGATTATTAGCTTCCTGCATATGGAAGAAACTTTCCAAGGCGCGGTGATTGACGAATGCACTCATGATGACAATCTGCGCGATTTCACGGTAATACCAGATCCGAGATCTCCTGAATCTTCATCGGACATGGTAAATTCGATCCCTAAATCTGTAGTTAGATTAGAAAATTTTTATGATCTTCAAGACAAATTCAAAAAATCGGTCAACTGTAAAACAAATAGTTCCTCGTTATCATATGAAAAAGTAAACTTAGGAACTAATGACAATCCACAGTGCATTAATTTAGGGGTGGGGTGTTCTGAACAAGATAAAGCCGCATTCATTAAATTGTTTAAGGAATTCAAAGATGTTTTTGCATGTACGTATGACGACCTTAAAACTTTTGACCCTAACATTATACAACATGTCATTCCTATGAAACCCCAAACCTTACCGTTTCAACAAAAGCTAAGAAAAATGCACCCTAAGCTCGAATCGACCGTCAAAAAAGAAATAAATAAACTCCTGAATGCTAAGATAATTTTCCCAGTTAGGCACACGCAATGGGTTTCTAACCTTGTCCCTGTCCGGAAGAAGAGTGGCGAAATCCGACTATGCGTCGATTTCCGAAACCTTAATAGAGCGTCTGATAAAGACAACTACCCTGTCCCACCCATGGAACAGATCCTTCAACAGGTATCTGGTTCTGAAAGACTATCCTTATTGGATAGTTTTTTAGGGTACAACCAAGTCCTGATGTCTCCTACAGACCAACTTAAAACTACCTTCCGCACTCCATGGGGCACCTACGCTTATAGGAAAATGCCCTTTGGACTCATTAATGTCGGTGCCACTTTCCAGAGAGCGATGGACATCGCTTTCCGAGGCTTAATCAATCAGTCTGTCGTAGTTTACCTAGATGATGTTACTGTATTTTCGAAAAACAAAAATGATCATCTAGCTCATTTGAGAGTCGTTCTACAGTAATGTCGTAAGTACGACATTTCCTTGAATCCTAAAAAATCCATCTTCGTAGTAGAATAAGGTAAAATCTTATGATTTATTGTGTCAAGCAAAGGGATGATTATTGACCCTGAAAGGACTCAACTCATCTCGAAACTTCGCCCTCCCTCATCCAAAAATTCTATGCAGTCTTTCTTAGGTCAGATAAACTTTGTCAGGAGATTCGTCCCCAGTTTCTTCGAAATGGTGAGACCTTTACAAAATTTAATTAAGAAAGACGCACAATATCATTGGGGACCCTTAGAAAACCAAGCTTTTAATTCAATAAAAAAAGCCATAATAGACGCTCCTTCTCTCATGAGCCCCGACTTTTCGCAAGACTTCACGCTCTACACATTTGCTTCTAATCGCTCTTACGTTGTTGTCCTAACTCAAAAGAACATTGAAAACAATGAAGTACCAATTGTCTTTATGAGATTTGCTTTCAAAGGTGCAGAACTTAATTACCCAGTAGTAGATCAGCAAGCCTACGCTGTTTTTAAAGTAGTCAAGCACTTCTGATCTTATCTTTTGAAATCTAGGACGAAAATTATTGTCCCTTACCCAGCCGTCAGAAATCTGTTAGTGCAGAAAGAACTAGGTGAAAAGAGGGCGAACTGGGTTACCTCCTTACAAGAGTATAACATAGAAATCACCCCAGCACAAATAGTGAGAGGCCAAGGGATTTGCAAGTTAGTTGCTAACTCAGCAGCAGGACAGCAAGAAGAAAACGAGATGTCAAACACAGGACAGCACAATCAAAATTTAATCTATTGTGCACAAAACTCTGTCAGTCCCTGGTATGACGATATAAAATTATGTCTTGAACATGGGTCAGCTCCCCGTCACCTGGATCCCACTAAAAGAAGAGCGTTAAGATTAAAATTTGTCTCATTTCAGTTGATTAATGGTATTCTGTTTCGTCAAAATTTTGATGGAGTACTAATGCGCTGTCTTGAGAAAGATGAAGCAGAAAAGGTCTTACTAGAATTGCACGCAAGAGAAGCTGGTGGGAATTTTGGTGGGGACACCACTGCCCATAAAGTTTTAAGAGCTGGTTATTATTGGCCCACACTTTTTAGGGATGCTCATGCCTTGTGTCGTAAGTGTATTATTTTTCAAAAAGCATTTGGGCGAATACAGAAACCAGCCTTTCCTTTGCAGCCTGTTTCAGTAGACTCCCCTTTTCAGCAGTGGGGTCTTGATATTATAGGTCCTATCAATCTGCCATCCTCACAGCAGCATAAGTTTATCATAATAGCCACAGATTACTTCACCAGGTGGTCTGAAGTTGTCGCATTAAGAACTGTGAATATTAGTCAGGTAATTGCCTTTTTAAATTCAAATATTATTACTCGTTTTGGTATCCCTGACTGTTTAGTATTCGATAATGCTTCTTATTTTTCATCTCTTGAGATGAGCGAGTTCACTCTAGAAAAAGGAATTAAATTGAAGTATTTTGCCAGCTATTACCCCCAGGGCAACGGATTGGCAGAATCAACAAATAAGAATCTAATTAAAATCATCAAGAGAACGGTATCTGAAAATCACAAAAATTGGCATAATGCACTGTTAAACGCAATCTGGGCTGATAGAGTAACACCGAAAACTGTTGTAGGTAACTCTCCCTTCTTTCTCGTCTATGGAAAAGAAGCAATTCTGCCACCATATATTCTTCTTCCCTCACTACAGTTATCACAGAAAATACAAGAAGAAGATTGCCCTCCTTTGGAGAATCGAATCAACGCTTTAATCAAACTAGAAGAGGTCAGGGCTCAAGCTAAACGTAAGTTAGATCAGCATCAACTAGTGGTCAAAAGCTGGTTTGATTCCAACTCTGTCTCTAATAGGAACTTCGAAGTAGGTGACCTTGTCCTAAAATGGGACAAACCACATGAGGGAAAGGGAGAGCATGCGAAGTTTCAGAACTTATGGCTAGGACCGTTTTTAATTGCTGAGAAATTGGGTCCCAACTCTTTTCGATTACAGAGTCTAGAGGGATAGCCAGACACCTATCCGGTGAATGGCCAAGATCTAAAAAGGTATTTCACTTGATGACAACCCTGTGTATACTGTGTAAATATTTTTCTTTTGTTTGCTTTTCTTTTGCAGTTTTGGTTTTGATTTTTCCCTTACGCTTATCAGTTTTTTCTTTTGGAAATACACATACCTGCATTATGAACTATTCAGATGAAGAAAAAAGAAAATTATTTCTCTGAAATGACTATTGAAAAGTTGTCTAAACATCAATTATAATATACTTCTGAAATTTACAGCCATGTTGAGAAAAAACTGTTGTTTGAAAGAAGTTTATTGATTTCAGTCTGTAAGTGAAGCCTGTCACGATCATCCATTATCTTCTTACACTGTCCCTGTTCCTTAAGGGAATAACTCAGAAGATGTCCCCCTGCTTTCGAAGGTCGGTTTGTTAAACAAACCATCTCTGAATCTTAATGAAGGACAGTTTAAAAAAAATAAAATTTCTTCAGGGTCTGTAAAATATGTTTAAAATATCATAATTTTCAGCATCACCCCGCTCAATTATATATCTTTAAAAACTAAATAAATCATAAAAGAGTTGTGGCACGTGCTTGTAAACCCGCTGGGATACTGAACAGGTCTGTTGGCAGCAGGTAAATGCATGCATGACGCCAAGACAACTTCGTCGGGGTACTCAACAGGCCCGTCGACAGCGAAGCAATGTCGGGTATATGAAAATTCGCAAGTATGAAATATCTTGACCTTAAAATGTCCTTTATTCTGATCTGGAACTTCTTGGCAGGATACGGATATCAGAGTGGGTTAAATGACAACATTGTCGAGGCTATGGACGCCTGCTGGTAGCAGTGGCTATATCAACAGTATTGGAGATTTATCTTTAATATCATGACTCACTTGTCTTAAGACTGATATCAGTTTTCATCTTTTAGGCACAAATGGAATTTGTTTGATTAATGATGATGTTTAAACAATTTTTTGGTTGTTTTTGCGTTAGAATTATTCTCATTATCATAATATGGATTTGTTCTTATGGCAGAGATAACTGCTTCTACCGGTGTGTCGCCATTGTTGGCAGCCAATTTACATTTTTATCTTTTCCTTACAAGATGCCCACACAAGGGTTTTGAACCCTCAATACTCATCGCAATCTTTTAAATAAAACAACACGATTATCTTGCGCATTCACACACCTTCCTTTCATCTTCATTTTCATGACTGCAAGCATGAAAACCTTGAGTTGGAAGTCACATCGATGGCATTAAAATCATCCTTGGATTGTTATGAATACTCTTGTTCATGTAATCATTTCACCTCTAACTCAATAATGGTCATACATGTGTCAAAACACCAAACCTTTACTCACTTTGCATTTTTTTTAATATGGTTTCAATTTATAAGTTTATAAGTTCGTGATGCAATGAGTTCCGGTGTTTTTGATTGAATCCTTGATACAATGGTGGTATGATATTCTATTGTCGTTGATCAAATTCCTTGGTGCAATGGTTTCATGAGAGCGCATTAACATTGTGATTAAATCCATGGTGCAATGGTCGATGTAATGGTTTCTTTGAATCATATAAACACTATTGTTGATTTAATATACGGACCTATTGTTGGTCATGAACACTATGATTTTCAAATAGTCCATTTGATAATTGGTTTACAATGTTTTGGAAGGTGATGTGAATGATTTGAATGGCGTCGTTGATTGTACATATAAAAATGAATGTTTTGCATGGTTTCTTTTCATTCCACCACCCTCGCACGCATAGGCATTAAACGTCTGCCTTCCATCTCGGGCTACCTCTGTTTGTTTTGAGGAGACTGTGGGATTTGATCTTGTGTCTACCCTGTCTAACCTCCTCACCGTTCACCCTATCGACTGTGTGCTCTCTCCTATGGCCCCTGTAGT
Organism: Picea engelmannii; assembly: GCA_009831015.1. Classification (NCBI taxonomy): domain Eukaryota; kingdom Viridiplantae; phylum Streptophyta; class Pinopsida; order Pinales; family Pinaceae; genus Picea; species Picea engelmannii. The sequence continues at coordinate 544,745 of ML790585.1, read as the reverse complement.
GTGCATAGAACCTAATGGCATCCAAACGCTGTTGTTATTTGACAACGCTCGTGAGGACCTGGAGAGTAGTGGGTGGTTATTGTTTATCCAAAAATTTGAGGGTTTCAACCTCGCGGTCGCTCAACAGTTTTCTCTCACATTTGATGGATGCTGGGCCAAGGTTGGGGACATCCAACTTGAATTAAATGAAGAATTCCTCAGCTCAACCACGAGTTTTCCAGCTAAAGGGGAGAGGTGGTTTAATAATTCGAAGGTGGATGAAGTGCCATGGCCGCCCCTGTTTACATCGAGGAAAATTGTCAGTTGTGACAGAGGTATGCCAATCACTGCCCTTAAGTCTAGGTGGCATGATTTATTGGCCATTGTTAAGCAATTCGTGACTTGCGAAGGTCGATATGGTTTAGTGTTTCTTTACCATCTCTAGCTGCTTATGAATTTCATAGATTTCCCTTTGAATATGCCTCACTACCTCCTTCGCTGTCTGTATAAAATGGCCAAACGTTATAAGAGGGAAAAGGTCGACTCCAGCCTCTTCCATCACTGTTTGATTAAGATCGTTATTATTCATCATTTGAGGTTGAGTGGTGACTGTTGGAAAACTTTCCTGTTGAGGAATGGCTTTGCCACTCCTGAATGTGTTCAAGTGGACAAGACCGTGGTCACTGAAACCCTTGTTGGGCCTACCGTGCCACCTCCTACCCTCCTACCAGCTGTCGAACCCTCGACCTACCCCAACGATGACCTACTCAACACCATGCCTAGCCCATGTTTGAAAGACAATGCTAAGACTATTAAGAGACCTGTAAGGAAAAAGGGCAAGGGTAATATAGATGTCAACAACAAAGGTAAGAAGGTTGCACGATGGGTATCTAGTTGTGCTCGTAACAAGCCCAAACAAAACTCTGACCAGAAGCCAATTGTTTTGAGTGAAGACTCGGATTCTGAGATTGAGTGATTTTTTACCGAGGAGTACCCTTACTCTCATGGCCTCTATTCTGTCAAACCCTATGACTACATATCTAACCTCGCGCCGTGCCTAAAAGGTGACCCTAACTTCCCCAGGATCAAGTTTGACAGTGGAACCCCTGGTAGATCAAAGGACGCTTCACTTGTAGTGACTCGGCCCGATCAACAAGAGTGCACTCAATGCAACTCTTGGTTCGAGCGATACTACACAGATGTCCCTCTGTTGCAATCCAAAATTAAGTCCTTGGAGGACCGGGCGACTGTGTTGTCTAAGGAGAATGATAGACTGCAAGACAACGATAAGAGGCAAAAGACCATGGGTTCTATCATGTTTAAACATGTTGAGGCAGCCACTGCCATTGTTAACTCGAAATTGTCCTGAACGAATCGTATCCCTACAGCCAAGGTATGTTATTTCAACATTGATTTTTGAATGATTGGTTTGTTTTGAATTAGCATAGTCGATTGTGTTTGCTCTGAATTAGTATAAAAGATTTCTTGGATAAATCGAATATAGTTCTGTTTTGTTTGAATTGATTCAAAAACGATTCTGTTAGTTTTAAATTGACATAAACAATTGTGTTTGTGATCTGTTTGATGAATCAAATATAGTCTGTTTCAATTGAATTGAGTCAATACGATTTCGTTTGTTTTGAATAAAAATTTTGGTTTGTTTTAGCGTGAATGATTTGCTTTGCTTTGAATTAGTAATTGAGGTTTTGTTTGATAGATCGCATACACTTCTGTTATCATTGGATTATTTTAAAATGATTTTGTTTGTAAATATGATCAGCTACAGAATCGTGAGATTCTATAGCTAGTCATAAAATTTGGATTTTTGTTTATTTTACAATTAAAACACTATCTAAAATTGTTTATTTTTGTCTATCTACAGGTACACACGAATTTCAATGGGAATTGGATCTGCTGTGGCAGTTTAGAACATGATTTTGTTACAAACTTTTGGTTTAGGTTGTTAGTCTTAGGCAGAAATAGGAATCTTGGGAGATTGTTCCCAGATTTTTGCAAACAGTTTTGATATTTTCCACAAGGATTGTTTTATCCTGTGGCCTTTATATACTCATTATTTTTTGTAAACAAGCCATCACCATTGGGAGAACAGAGACTATGGACTGATGATTCAGACTGGAATGAAAGTGGATGTTTTGTAACAACTTTAGCTTTCAAATATATCATACTTTTATTTCAAGTTTTGTGCATTTTAATTTGTAATCAAATTATTGACTACTTTAGATATCAAGATTTGTTACAGGTTGATGCGATATGATTTAATGTATTGTCCATATTTGATGTATCTCATTTTACTTACAACAATTACTCTGTTTTAATTTTATAAATAGAAGGTTTATCTTCTTCATTAAATGAACAGTTATGTACAAATCTTCACACTGGGATTTATCTAAATGCGATGATTTGTAAATTATTAAATTTTTGTTGCCATATCCTTTATCTGTTCTGTCGTTAGCAACTCTGAAGCGTTGTTGCTTCGTGTTTACGTGAAGTAGTGGAAGATCTGATGTGGGTTTACCTCATCAAACAATGAACGCAGATGCTTATGCACAGGACAAATAGGAAGCGCTAATTTCATGTCAGTTTGTCATTTTATTTCAATAGTTAATTAATTATAAGGATTCACTGTAGTGTAGATAGATATATAATACAGTTTTTAGTTTTCATTACTTAGTTAGATAGTTATTATTTCATTTCTTAGCAGAGATTACTATTCTTATTGATTAGCTTAGATAGCTTTTATTTTATTTCTGTCTCATAAAAATTATAGAAAAATAAAAAATAATAACTTTGTTGTCATAAGACAATTTACAAATGATTTTCGTAAATTTCGATTAAAATTTGTATTCTATAAATACTGTACATATACAATCAATATTTAATAGTATTGATAGCTGAACATTTGATAAGTAGAATTATTATTTTATAATATTAGTTAGTAAATTGTATATATATTCTAGATTTGTATATAGTTTTTTGTAGCTCTTTTTTTCACTTAGATTAGTTTCTTTAGCTTAGTTTTTCACTTTCCTAGGACTTAGATCGGCCAACGGAGCCACTAAACCCGTCGGGGTGGATTAGTCCAAACGGCTTGGGTTATTTAGACAACCCCGGACCGGATCCACTCCTCCAGTTGACGAGCGGTCAATTTCGCCCGTCAACACAACCCTCGTTACTCATGCATATGGGGATAGACACATGAGGTATTTCAAGAATATTATTGAAGGTTCAAAACCCTACCATAATTGAGGGTTGAGGAAGTCAAAAACCTATCCCTAGATGCCTATCAGGCTATGTTAAATATCGGGCCACTAGGAGGAGAAGGCGTTCCATTCTTTTGCATCGTATCTCATTCCATAGCTGAGAAAAAAATCTAAGAGTGGTATTATGTGAGCATACCAGAGGAGGAGAGATTATGTAGAAGTCATACAGGCCACAATTCAAAGGAAACTCCACAGAGAGTGCCTCTTCTTTGTACTTGCATCATTTCTATACAAGAGAAAAGAGAGCATAACAACCTCGCCTTGTAGCTAGGTTTTCTCTCGTGTTGGGTTTCCTAGATCATATCTTGTGTTTATTTGTGGATGGTGTGTATATTTATTTTATGTTCTCTATTTTCAAATTTTATCTATTTCATGCATAAGCAGAAAATTAGTAATTAAATATTTTGGAGATCTAAAGTAAAAATAACCTTAATAGTAAAGATTCCAGTATTTTATTAGATTTGTTGTGACGAATTGTTCTAGTGGAATATCCACGATAGTTTACAGGTCAATATAAACCCCCCAGATACTTGAAGAGTACATTTGGGTTCTTGGGAGAGATACCTAGCATGATAGCCATCTTTCTGAACTCAATGGTGTACTCTTGTACACTCTACCCCTGCATCTACTTAAAGTAGTGTCATTGGATCCATTGGTCCTCTACATACCTGATAGGATATAATTGGGACTTGATGAGGATTTTGAAGACCTCCCACCTAGTTACTGGTGGATCACCCTCCAGCCTAAGTGTTTCTTTGTGGCTTTCCCACCAGGTTAAAGCATGGCCCCCAAACTCCAATCTAGCAAATGAAATATTATACCCTTCATCTATATGGTGAATGATAAAATAAACTTCTAGTTATTGCAACCAATAATTCATATTTAATGCATCGATCTCACCTTGGTATGGCTTTATGTACACTTTCTCTTCCATCTTGAATAGGGATTCTGTGTTAGATTTTCATAAAATATTGTTAGCATTATATTTACCATAGCATTATGATCTTATTTTAACATTCAATAACCACATACTGAAATATATAAGGAAAATATAAACAAGCACAAAAAGATACAAAGATTTATCCTGGGAAAACCCCAAACTCAGGAAAAAAACCCATCCAACTTTTCTTAGAGATAATATTTCTAATATCCCAATACAACCATGAACAAGCTCTATTCACAAGAGAAAACCAACAATCAAGAAACCCTGGTAACAAATACTTATCTCTTCTTATTTTCAAACCCTAGTGAGGGTAGACAACTGAGAAACACCATAGAAATGGCACAAGATAGACGCATCACTGGAGAAAGATATCACACCACAGAACTAGCACAACTGGTAACTAGAAACTGCAACTGCAACTGACAACTGACACAAAGCAACTAGGCAACACCACACAACCTTCGCGCACTTCTTCTAGAAGTATTGCACAAGAGAAACCACAAAGAATATCCTTCCCCAAGTGATGCGCACTCTCTAAGAAAACCAAAGAACCAGAAATAGTGAAATTGCTACAACTGTAGTTGCTAGCTTCCTAGTGCACACAGCAGAAGGAGAATTTTATGTCTGTACAAATGAAATGATCCAGCCTGTATTTATACTAATTTGGGTGCCTATCTGGGCCAACTTCTCATTCTGGATCTTTATTATTTTCTTGTGGGGCTGACTTCTCTTCTGGGTATTCAATATTACTTTATTATTTTTGTGGGCCGACTTCTCTTCCTGGAAATTATATTTCCACTTTATTCTTTTCCTGTGGGTCAACTTCTCTTCTGGGGTGTCCTTCAACTGTTCAATGGTCTTCCTTTCACTTCTTGGAATCTTCTTCTTATCTAATAAAATTTGTCCAGGAGGCAATACCTCTCGTTGCTACCAAAAAATCAACACTATGAAGGGTTAACAACACTTGAACTCAGTTTCTCTTTCTCAGATTCCTTTCATGACTCCTTTCCTAAGTATTCTCGATCTGTCGATTTCCCCTCTGATCCAATCTATGAGTTAGAGCCTCCATAATCTCCAAACAAGTTGAGTTTTCTTGCTAGAGACACCACGAGGAGGTTCATATTGCGACTGATGTCGGCAACTTGCGCTTCCAACCGCTCAAATCTCTCTTTTACTGGATCTCGAGGGTTATTATGAATAGATTTGTCTGCCATGGCTAGGGTTTCTACAAATTCTCTTTAAGATGATTCTTGGATTCTTCAACTTCCCACAAATACCCAAAAGAAAAAACTTCTCTAATACCAATATGATTTGTAAACTGTCGTGGATATTCCACTCAAACAATTCATCACAACATATCTCATAAAATATTGAAATATTTACTATTAAGGTTATTTTTACTTTAGATTTACAGAATATTTAGTTACTAATTTTTCTGCTTCTGCATGAAATAGATAAAATGTGGAAAATAGAGAATAGTAAAATGCAATCACATCGTCCACAAATAAACATAAGATATGACCTAGGAAACCCAATACAGGAGAAAACCCAACTAGAAGGTGAGGTTGCTCTGATCTCTTTTCTCTCGTATAGAAATGATGCAAGTACAAAGAAATAGGCACTCTCTGTGGAGTTTCCATTGACCTGTGGCATGTATGGCTACTAAAAAATATCTCATCCTTTGTTATGCTCACAGAATACCACTCTTATATGTTCTACTCAACTATGAAACAATATACAATGCAAAAGAATGGAACCCCTTCTCCTCCTAGTGGCTATGTATTTATCATAGCCTGATAGCCATCTAGCGGTAGGTTTTTAACTTCCTCAACCCTCAATTGTGATAGGGTTTTGGAACTTCTATAATATTATTGAAATTACATATGTGGCTATCCCCATATGTGTGAGTAACGGGGGTTGACGTGGCATCCTCTCGTACCATGGTGGTCAACACGGTAGGTCGACTTGCAAGGGGAAAAATGTTTGCATATGAACTCTGATTGACGCATAATCTGCACCATTGGAAAGGAATCAGAATGTATAATGTCACCAAGGGGGTGGGAAATTTTCTAGAAACAAAAACCCCTAAAAATGTCACTTAATGCCTCAAGATGGCTACGGAAGGTTTCAGACCCCAATTTTCCAAACTAGAACTTGCCACCAAAATGGCCCTGCAAGTTGAATCCTCCAATTTTTCCCACTCTTAAAGAATCGAGATAGATGAAAAATAATATAATGATCCAATCCAGATAAATGATGCAATTTTGTGGGTTGTATGATCAAGAACTTGACATCAACAACATGTGCTTTAAAACCTTATTGGTTATAGATTCACACCATTCTCACATGTGTGTGCCATTTAACATTTTCATGCTCATTAATTGATTACCTAGCTCTTTGTACAATCTTACATAACTTTGTTGAATGGATATGATTGATTAGTTTTTCATTGTCACCTATGACATTAGAATATGAATATAAACATACAATATACGAAAACCCATCAAACTTGAAAATCACATCAGCCATGAATCATTGAAATGCATCAACAAGCCAGAACATTTTCATGCACAAGAAAATCCATACAAGAAGAATGCAATTGAAATTTAGTTGTGCATCAAGGGATACAAATGAAACTATCATTAATGCACAAGCCAACACTCATACAATGCAATGGACTAGGCTCAAGACATGACATGACAAACTTGACTTATAAGGCATTCTCATGCCTTATAAAAAACCATGGATTATAAGGCATTCTCATGCCTTATAAAAAACCATCAAGGGACAGGAAGCAACAAACTTGTTCTTTGAACAGGTCTGGGTGCAATTTGGGATACCATTGAGCATCATCTCAAATATGGATACCATATTTCTCAGTGCATTTTGGACTACATTGTGGAAGAAGATGGACACTGAGTTGAAGAGGTCTACAACATTCCATCCACAGACAGAAGTAGTCAACATGAATTTGGTGCATCTTTTGAGGGGTTACAATCAGAAGCATCTGAAGATCTGGGATGAAAATATGATATATATATATACAACATTCTTATAACAGAGCAATCCACACTTCTACTGGTAAGTCACCTTTTGAAACTTGCTTTGGGTGTTTTCCACCATCACCCTTAGATGTTGTATATGAACAACAAGGAGGAGTGAGGGAGGACCTCACATGAGATACATTAAAAGCATAAAAATTTGTTGAGAAGATTAGGAAAATCCATTTGCAAGTACAAGAGACACTAAATAAGTCACAAGAAAAGGACAAGGTTAGACATGACCAACACAGAACATAGATAACATTTAGAGTCGGAGACAAAGTATGGTTACAGCTGAATAAGGAAAGGCTATGGGGTCCTGGTAAGAAGATCGAGGCTGTAAGGTATGGTCCTTTTGAGGCATTGGAAAAGGTGGGATATAACTCCTATAGACTCAATATAACCCCATACATGCACATTTACTCAGTAGTGAATGTAGTGAATCTCAAACTTTATGATCCTTCCATGTTGGATCAGGAGGAGGAGCGGGTCCTACCTTCCATAGAGGACTTAGCACCATATGCTCAAGAAATTTAACAAATGACACAATTTTGTAGAATAGGTCCAGAACTACAAGATAGGGGCAACATGACATTTGGCGGATTGGGTTGAAAGGAAAACTTCCAGGAAAAGAAAAGTGGTACTCTAGGGAGAAGATAGAGGAAAAATTTCCTTAGCTTATTTAGTAAATATTTTGGGGACCAAAATCCTCCCTAAATGGGGAGGTATGATATGGATTGGATCATTATATTTTTTTTCATCTATCTCAATCCTTTTAGAGTGGGAAAAATTGGAGGAATCATCTTACAGTGCCATTTTAGTGGCAGGACCTTCTTTGGAAAATTGGGGTCTCAAACCTTTTGAGGCATCAAATAGAATTTTGGGGGGTTAAATATTTCCCAACATATATTGGACCCCATGAATCTATTCTACACATCAAGACCTTTCCAACGGTGAAAAAATCATGTCAATTGGAGGTCGTATGCAAAAGTTATGCCTCTCGCAAGTTGACCTAGTTTGTTGAGCACCATGGTATGAGAGGATGCCACACCAGCCCCCATTACCCATGCATATGGGGCTAGACACATGAGTTATTTCAAGAATATTCTAGAAGGTTCAAAACCCTATCATAATTGAGGGTTGAGGAAATCAAAAACCTATCCCTAGATGTGTATCAGGCTATGTTAAATAGTGGGCCACTAGGAGGAGAAGGGGTTCCATTCTTTTGCATTGTATTTTGTTCCATAGCTGAGAAAAACATCTGAGAGTGGTATTCTATGAGCATAACAAAGGAGGAGAGATTATGTAGCAGCCATACAGGCCACAGGTCAAAGGCAACTCCACAGAGAGTACCTCTTCTTCGTACTTGCATCATTTCTATACGATAGAAAAGAGAGCATAACAACCTCATCTTGTAGCTAGGTTTTCTCTTGTGTTCGGTTTCCTAGGTCATATCTTGCGTTTATTTGTGGATGGTGTGTGTATTTATTTTATGTTCTCTATTTTCATATTTGATCTATTTCATGCATAAGCAAAAAATAAGTAACTAAATATTTTGGAGATCTAAAGGAAAAATAACCTTAATAGTAAAGTTTCTAGTATTTTGTTAGATCTATTGTGATGAATTGTTCTAGTGGAATATCCACGATAGTTTATAGATCAGCATAATCCCCCTGGATACTTGAAGAGTACATCTGGATTCTTGGGAGAGATACTTAGCATGACGTCCATCTTTCTGAACTTAATGGTATACTCTTGTACACTCTACCCCTGCCTCTACTTAAAGTAGTGCCACTGGATCCATTGGTCCTCTACTTACCTGATAGGATATAATTGGGACTTGATGAGGGCTTTTAAGTCCTCCCACCTAGTTACTAGTGGATCACCCTCCAGCCTAAGTGTTTTTGTCTGGCTTTCCCACCAGCTTAAATCATGCCCCTCTAACTTCAATATAGAAAATGAAAGCTTATACCCTTCATCTATATGGTGAATGATAAAATAAAATTTTATTTGTTGCAACCAATAATTCAGTTTTAATAAGATCATCAACAATGAGAGTGTTGCTTTGCGTGTGAGAAACCCTAGGCCTGTTGGTTCCTAGGTCGGTGCCTCCCTCGGCCCTCCCGGCCCTCCATGTCCTCTGTGGATCCGAACCTAGATCCCCCTCTGGACTTCGAGGATAAATTCGTCACCTTCAAGGCCCTCGTGGGATCTCTTTGCCCTCCTTCGACATGACCCAACACCTCTCAGTTTGTCAAAAAATTGGAGCAGATCATGTAAGTCTCAATCCCTCACACTACAGGGAGAAGAAAATCTCTTTCCTTCGCCTCTAGAGCACTTTTCATACATTTCATGGGCCTTTGGCCCTTACCTTGACAAATAGATCTCTGGATTGAGTGGAACTAGCACCCCCTGGTCCAAGGACGTATGAACAATTTCTTCTGTGGTAAGGGCTTCTATATTTTCTATTTCGAGCTTAAATCAGACAGAGATCTCATTTTCAAAAATGAACCATACTTCTTTGGACCAAGAGGGTTATAGTTAAACAAATGGACGCTCGATTTCGACTGAGAAAATGACATTCCTTCAGCTTTGCCAGTATGGGTAAGGCTTCCACACTTTCCTTTTCATTGTTGGGGTGATGAAGTCCTAAAAAGGATAGGAGATGCCCTAGGAAAATATATTGATAGGGTAGAGCCTAGATCCAACCTTTACTCCTGCGCTAGGATCTGCATAGAAGTAGATCTAGAAAAAGGACTCCCAGAAAAAATTAAGTTAAAGTTGGATGACTGGATCCACATCCAAACATTAGATTATGAGCAGCTCCCATTTAAATACAAATCATGCCATGAATACAGCCACTTTGAAAAGAATTGTTCCAGTAACAAGCAACCCTCAAAAGCCGAAGCATCTCCACAAGAAGATGGATGGAAACAGGTTTGCAAAAAACCCTCCAACGACAAAAATAATGGATCTCATCCAGGACCCTTAAACCCTCCGCCCATCATAGAACCCTCACAACAAAACCCAGCTCCAAAATCCCCGCCCAAAAAGACTCCCCCTTTGCCCCCCAATCCTCCTCCTATCCTTAGTCGTAACCTCTTTGACCCATTAGGAGAAACCTCCTCAAAGTAGGACCCTCTTCCAGCATTGAACCCTTCCTCTCCCCCTGATCCACCCCTAATCGACATCACTGATTAGTCAGATACAGATGATCCCTGCATGGAGGAAGCACAAGTATCCACACAGCAAGAAAATCCAACCTTAAATGATCCAGGTGGATATCGGGGGCCACCCACCTTTTCCAAATGGCTCAAAACAGTTTTCTGGCCATTTTGGCAATTTACTATTTTTAGCAGTTTTTTCGGGTCCTGAACTTCCGGGGCCATTTTGAGGCCCTAAACGATGTT
>ML790585.1:523951-534041 GCA_009831015.1 Picea engelmannii | reverse complement strand
TTATTGTAAAAGGGCCTTCAGAGCCTCATTGTAATCATCTTCTTGTGAATGCGAGTAGCCGTCACATCTCTTCTCAGAGATAAGCTGCCACCATTCTAGCGAGTCTTTCACTCTGTATTTTTACAGTCTCTGTACATTTCTTTTTATTAATAGAAATCGTGTATTACTGTATATCTGTGTTTATGGTTGCATCTCTGATACATTTCTGTTATACTATTGAATATCTGCAATATCTCTGTGCATTTATTTATTATATCTCCGCTCTCATTTCATGCCGAAAATAATCCGGATCATTAAACCTGCACACTCAACATAATCAAGAAAAAGAAGAAGGGGATACCCCACCAGAGAAGCCAAGAAAATTGGGGTGATGAACGAATAAGGAAGTCAGAGAAGAAGCAGTCGCTAAAGAAAAGGCTCAAGGAAAGCAGCAAACTATAGAACATACAATCTACACATCAACAAGGAAAGCAGGAACTAGAGGAATGGAACACTCGGTCCACGGCAGCCGAGCCCCCTCCAACCCCCTCTAATGATCTTTCTCTCTTGGAACTGTAGGGGCTTCAGAAGTAAGCTTAAAGACGAAGCACTAAAAGATCTAAAAAATATGGCCAGCCCCATAGTCATCCTTCTCCAGGAAACTAAAATGGATTCTTCATCACTTATTGAAGAAACAAATAAAATATTCAACAACGTTGGTGGAGCGGCAGTCAGTTCTCAAGGAGCCTCTGGAAGCATCGCAACTCTCTGGAACGAGAAAATATGGAACTCGGAGGTAATCTTTGAAACCCAAAACTGGATTTTAACAGTCCTAAAAAATAAGGATAACAACAACATCATTTATGTGGTCAATGTCTACATGCCAAACTCTTACAAAGATAAAATGGTAACCTGGACCTCTCTCTCAGATGTCTGAAACTCCATAGACCCATTTTCTTGTATAATTGGGGGAGACTTCAACACCCACCTCAGCCCCGGAGAAAAAAAAGGAGGAAGCAAAGTAAGAGACCCCTTCTTAGAAAACCTTATAGATCCCATCTCATATTGGGATATGCAAGACATCGAACCCGTTAAAGGAAACTACACCTGGAACAACAAACGAGCTAGCCTTCAATATATAGTAGCTTGCCTAGACCATTTCCTCATTAGCAACAATTTCCTCCTCTCCCCATTCGTCATCTCCTCCCAAATTCTCTCTTTTTCAATCTCAGATCACAAACATATTACCCTCTCCTTCCTCTCCCCCCAGAACTTCGGTCCCCTCCCCTTCCGCTTCAACCAGCTCTGGATGGATAGCCCAGCCATCCTCTCTCTTGTTAGAAAATATTGGGGCACCCCCTTCTCTGTCTCCCCTAATTTTTTCTGGGAAAGTAAGCTCAAATCCGTAAATCTATCACTCAAAGAATGGGTGAAAAAATCATTCACCCCCCCCCCTCAACAGGAAAAGCAAGAAAAAATAGAGCAGCTCGGAAAAATTCAGTAGAAAATAGAATTTGAAACAGTAACAGAAACACTGATGAATCAAGAAAAAGAGGTGCAGCAACATCTTCACTTCACGTTACACAGAGAGGAAGAACATTGGCACCTGAAGTCTAGAAGCCTCTGGATAAAAGATGGAGACTCAAACACCTCCTTTTTCCACAAGCAAGCTCAATCTCGGAGGAAAAAAAACATAGTCACCTCCATTACCTCTAGCACAGGGAAACAAATCGACTCCTACAAACAGGTTAAAGAAGAGGCTTATCGCCATTTCAATAATCTATACCAGCAACCGATTGAGGAAGAAACAAATATGGAGGCTATTGGCATGCTTGCAAACATACTTGAGTTAGTTTCAGAAGCAGAAAATAACCAACTAACTCAAGATGTCTCAGAGGAAGAAATAGTCAAAGCAATCTGGAGTTTGGATCTTGATAAAGCTCCTAGACCTGACAGACTTCCAATAATATTCTATCGATCCTATTGGGACATCATCAAATGGGACTTGAAGAAAATGTTAAACTACACTTTGTGTAAACAAAAATTTGGAGGGGAAACCAACTCTACCTTCCTAGCCCTCATTCCCAAAGAATGCAACCCCTCTGATTTCTCTCGCTTCCGCCCTATCTCTCTATGAAACTCCTCATACAAAATCCTCATCAAATTTATCATGAACCAACTCACCCCCTTACTTACAAAGTTAATCTCAGAAAATAAGAGTGGCTTTCTTAAAGACAAGACGATAACAGACAACATTGTTCTGGTCCTGGAAGCCATCCATTCTAGCAAGAAAACTAAAACTCCGGGTATGGTCGTCAAGCTCGACATGGAAAACGCTTTTGATTGGGTCAAACACAGTTTTATTTTCTCAATCCTCAAAGCATATGGATTCTCAAAAAACTTTATCAATTGGATCAAATCTTGCATCAATATGCCATGGGTTTCTTCTCTCCTAAATGGGCGTCCTGCCAATTTTTTCAAGGCAAGCAGAGGCCTTTGACAAGGCTTTCCCCTCTCTCCTTTTCTCTATATTTTGTTAGCAGACTCTCTCAGTCGAAAGTTGGAAGAGGAACGAAGAAAAGTAAATCGCCTTGGTCTACTCATAGCGAGAGGGGTAAAAGAGATAAATCACTCTCAATTTGCAGATGACACTCTCTTAATGGGAGCAACCACAATCTACACTACCAATCGATTCCAAAAGATTCTCATCTGCTTCTTCACAGCTTTAGGTGGCAAGTTGAACATATATAAATGCATAATTTATGGATGGCACATACCAAGGCATATAAAAGAACAAATTGGCAGAATATTCAGCTTCCCCATCATCAGTACTTGGAATTATTTTAAATATCTGGGAATGCCCATTTTCATCAAATTAATGGTTCTCCAACCTGGTTAGAAATCGTTGGGAAAATATCAACAAGAATTCAGAGTTGGGGAGGTCACTGGCTCAACCTCGCTGGGAAAACCATCTTAATAAAACTAGTTCTTTCTTCCCTCTCCATATTTCAATGCTCAGGATTACTAGCTCCCAAACACATTCTAGAGAAAATCTCCAAAACTCTAAGATGCTTTCTCTGGGCAGGCAGCAAAACGAATACGAAAAAATTCCACCTTATAAATTGGAGACAAATATAACATCCCTACAACAAAGGAGGTTTGGCCATCAAGGACCCAGCTCTAATGAACAACTCATTGGGAGCTAAGCTAGCATATTGCAAACTTGTTTTCCCAAAAAACATCGTTTAGCGCCTCAAAAAGGCTCCGGAAGTGAAAACTGCTAAAAATAGTAAATTACCAAAATTGCCAGAAAATTGTTTTGAGCCAATTGGAAAAGGTGGGTGGCCACTGATATCCATATGGATCAATCCTCCCTCCTTAGGAAGAAATGGTCTCCATTTCATTGAGGCCCCCCATCAGATGAGGAAATTTTTGCTGAATTTGGCCCCGAGTGAGCCACTTGCCTTGGTGCAGGAGTTGCCCTGCTTTGACGACTCGATAAAGATGGATCCTTTATTGTTGAGTTCCCTTTATCTATGTGTCCACAATATGATCATTGGATTCCTGTTGTATGCAGTCGGGGTTGAGCTCTGTTGGTGTCAGTTGTTCTACTACTTCCGAGGTGTCCAATAGTGGTGGAAAATAAGGGGGAAGGAGATCCACATTGAACACTGGGTGCAGGACAAGGAAAGGAGGAATGTTGAGCTCAAAAGCATTATCACCCACGGCCTTGGTGATAGTGTACGACCCATAACGAAGTGGGAGAATCTTCCAATGGGGTCCTGTAAGGCATTCTTTCTGCAAGTGCAACCAAACTTTGTCGCCCACCTTAAACTTATGTGGCACCCGATGTTGATCATGGTGTTGTTTGTACTTGTCATTGGACTTCTATAGGATATCCTGAACCTATTGGCGGATGTGTTGGATCCGGTCAATGAACCAGGTGGCTTTGTCAGCTTCAGTTGGAACAAAATATGAGTCGGTCAAGGTGACCGCAAGGGGAAGTGCAACATCTATGGGACCCAATGGTTGGAATCCCAACCCCACCTGAAAGGGGTCGTGGCTGGTTGAGCTATGCAGGGCTCAATTGTAGCTATGTTGGACATAGGGAAGGCTCTCATCTCATGTGCGGGGGTGCTTTGAATTATACATGCGAAGGATATGCACAATCATTCAATTTACAACCTCAGTTTGGCCATCTGTCTGAGGGTGGAAGGCCGTGGATTTGGTGAGCTTGGTGTCCAGAAATGACCATAGGATTGCCAAGAATGTGATGAGAAATTGACTATCCTGATATGAGACAATGGTTTGTGGGATTCCAAAATGTACCCAAACTCGTTCAAAGAAGAGCTTGGCAGTGGCCTCTATTGTGATGCTCTCCTTGCAAGCAACCAGAATCGCCATCTTAGAAAAGCGATCAACAACCACAAAAACACAGTCATTTCCCCACTTGGTGGATGAGAGGCCTGACATGTAGTCCATTGAGATGGATTCCCATGGCTTGTCAGGAGTAGGAAGAGGGGTGTACAGGCCTTGTTTCTTAGTGGTTGGTTTGGCAATAGTGTAGGCAGTGCAGGACCTGATATACTTGTTGACCTCCTGTCGAAGTTTCGACTAGTAGAAATGTTTCTATAGTATCACCACTATCGTTTCGACACTGAAGTGTCTTGCCACCTGACTGTAATGGGCTTCCTAGATCATATTCGCTCGCTCGCATGATGGAACACAGATATGGCCCAGATGAAACAACAACCCCTCTTGAAGATGGAAATTATTGACAACTGCGTTTGCACCCAACATTTGGTAGGTGGTGGTGAAGTCAGGGCATGTCTCATAGAGTTGGGGCCATTCAGAGGTCTCATGGCTGCAAGAGTCTAGCACTGTGGTGAGTGTCGCGACTGGCGGTCTACTGAGGCAATCAGTGACGCGATTGGTGCTTCCTGTTTTATACTTGATGTTGAGGTGGAATTGCTGCAAGTATGTGGACCACTTTTGATGGTGATCATTCTGTAATTTTCCCTATGTCTGCATGAACTGCAGTGGCTTATGATTAGTGTGGATGATTGTCTCCTTCCCAAGAATGTAATGTCTCCATTGGCGACATGCTTTCACAATGGAGTACATTTATTTGTCGTAAGTAGGGTACTTACAGACAGTATCTGACAGTGTCTCACTATGATAGGCCACGGGGTGGTCGTGTTGAGTGAGAACGGTGCCCACGACATAGTCTGAAGCATTTTTCTCGATCTCAAAGGGATGTTGTAGGTTTGGTAGTGAAAGTACTGGGGCTGAGCACAAGCGCTTCTTCAAATCATCGAATGCTTGTTGTTGGGACCGGCCCCACACAAATTTTTCCTTACCACCACCCATGTTTATTTGGCTGAGGGCCCATGCAATATGGGAGAATCCCAGCATGAACCTACGGTAGAAATTGGCAAGGCCCAAGAAGCTCCAAAGCTCAGTGAGTGTGGTTGGGGCTGGCCAGTGATGGATGACTTGGATATTGGTTGGATCCACATGTATTCCATGTTGATCAATGATGTAGCCCAGGTAATGGACCTTGTCTATGTCGAAGGTGCATTTTTCCAAGTTGGCATATAGCTTGTGTTGTTGCAGGGTGTGCAGAACCTGCTGAATATGTTGCAAGTGTTCGGACCAAGTCTTGTTGTAAATTAGAATTTCATCCGGATACACCACTACAAAATTATTAGTGAATGGTCGTAGGATATCGTCCATCATCCTCATGAAAGTGGCTAGAGAATTTGTCAAACCAAAGGGCATGACCAACCATTCAAAAAAGTCTTCCTTTGACTTGCAGGCAGTCTTCCATACATCTTTTTGTTCTATCGAGACCTGGTGGTAGCCAGACTTCATATCAATCTTAATGAAGTATTTGGCCCCCTTGAGTTGATCAAGGAGGTCGTCGATTCGGGGAATCAGGTATCGGTTTCTGACTATGATTTTATTTAGAGCCCGGTAATCAATACAGAGTCGTCAAGTTCCATATTTCTTCCGTACTAGCACGATTGGGCTCCCGCAAGGTGATGAGATGGGACAAATGTGCCCCTTATGGAGAAGTTCTTGGATCTGTCACTTGATATCCTCATTATCTAACAAAGAGTGATGATAGACTGACCCATTAGGCAGCGGTGTGTCGGGGGTCAGATCGATGGGGTGCTTGACCTAGCAATGCAGAGCTACCCCTGTAGGTGAGGAGAATATATCTGAGTATTCTTCCATGACCTTATCTACTTGCTTTTGCTGTCTGGAGAGGTCGGCCACAGAGAACCTAGATATGACTGTGATCTTTCGCTTATTTTGAGAGTGAATCACGAAGAATACAAACTTCCCCATTTGAGAGATGACCTTCCTACATTGCTTAGCAAAATCAAGGAAATAGCACTAGGTGGGAATGCCTCGGGTATCTTGTACAATTTCTTGTTCAAAGTAATAATAACACTACGAGGCCTAGACTCATATACAACATGAAGTTTCCATAAATAAGGTTGGCCCAAAATAACATCACAAATTTCGAGTTCGAGAGGAGCAACATCACACAATACCTCATCTTTGAAGGGCTTGATGTTGTACAACAGTCGACACTATTGGCTGACGCAGAGATCGCTTCCTTGGCAGAGCCATCCAATGGTGTAGGGTTGTGGGTGCGACGTTGTTGGCAGGGCCAACCACTTGATGACCTCTACTAAGATGAGGTTCTTCTGGCTACCGCTATCAACGATGAAGTGCAACGAGGTGCCTTTTACCCACATCTGTCAATGGAAGAGGCGCTCTCCTTCTTATGGCTCATCTGGTTCACCAGGATGGAGCTTGGTGGTAGAAATGGTGGCACTAGGTTCCATGTTAACGATCCGTCTTCCCCTTTCTGGTTCTGGCTCAGATTCAGAATCTGCATCTGATTCAGAGGCTTTCACTTCGGCCACCAGTGACTGCTTTGAGTGTCAGTCAGTAGTGTTATGCCAAGGGCTCTTATGGAAGTCACACCACTTCCCGGTGTCTTTCTTTGTCTTTCTGGTGTCCTTCTTTGCTTGCGGCTTGGACTGGTTGTCCTGATACTATACGTATTTTCTTTATCCTTTGTTCTGTGGGTTGGGGGCGCCCTTTCTTGGCTTTTGTTGTGAGGGGTTCCCGGGCCCAAATAGCCATGTATTTTGTTTGATCTTCTGCTCGATTTTGATGACATATCTATAGGTCGCGCCCAAGGATGTGATGTCCAGAAATTCCATTTCAGCCTGGATGTATCTATGAAGATAACCGTGATACTTGAGCACCAGATGTCACTCTGAATCTTTGATACCCAGCTTGGTGCGCAAGGTATGGAAGATATTTTTGAAATCTGGCACTGCTTTGTCTCTTTCTTACCGCAGTGTGGTCCATTTGGTATACAGGTCGTCATAACTTTCGGCAGGGTAGTATTGTTCCTTAATAGCATCCCTGAAGGATTCCCAAGTGGCCATGAATGAAAACAATGAGGGTTCCTCTGTTTCCTTTTGCTCACAGAAAGTTTCCCACCAATCTTTGACATGGGGAACGGCGTTGAGGAGTGCAAAAGTAATCTTTTCTCTATTCGAAAAGTTATGGACAGAAAAATACCCTTCTAGTATATTCAACCACTTGTCTACAACATCTGCATCTATCTGACCTTCAAATATAGGAATATCTAAGTTTATTTGTACCTTGAAGGGGGCGGCACCTCCATTCGAAGAAGATGCATCACCTGTTGGTAGCCGCTCAAGGATTTGTGCGAAACTATCGATCATCTCGTTCCTCTGTTGTGTGAGGGATTCCTCAATCAACAGTTTGAAAGGATCTCATATCCCATCATATTTCTTTTATCCTTCCATGAGAGGTCGTTTGGGCGTGTGAGAGCTTTTGTCCTCAAGAGAAACAAGCTCGAGACCCAACTCTTTGTACTCCGACCTCGTTGGGGACATGCATTAAGATGACAAGGAGTAGACCGCTCTGATACCACTGATCCGGATTTTATGAGTAGAATGAAATGAAAACATATTATTAACAGGTGCTTAACAAAAAATAACAGAGATATAGTAAAACTGGTTTTCTATTCAATAAATAAATAAGCTAGAAACTGTAAAATGCAGCGGAAACAAGCTTGTTGGAATGGTGGTTGCTTATCTCTTAGAAGAGATGTGACGACCACGCTCATTCGAAAGAAGATGATTACAATGAGGCTCTAAAGTATTTTTTACAATAATCAGGAATGTCAAAAACCCTAGACATCCAAAAACCTAACCCTAGGAGATGAAGCGCCAAAAGTCATGTGGGCCCCGTTTGGGTAAGTTAGTACATCAACTTCTCGGGGTCATAACTTTTGCATACGATATCCGTTTTAGGCGTATTATAGCCTGTTGGAAAGGTATCATCGAGGAGATTCATTTTAGGTGGAATATCAAAGGAAATTGCATATTGAAAACCTGTTTTCCCAAAAAAAACATCGTTTAGAGCCTCAAAAAGGCTCCGCAAGTGAAAACTGCACAAAATAGTAAATTACCAAAATTGCCAGAAAATGGTTTTGAGATAGTTGGAAAAGGTGGGTGGCCACCAATATCCATATGGATCACTTCTGCCTCTGGATCACCGATGGGGACTGGGTAAATTGGAAGTCCCCTAATCCCCTAGATTTTCTCAACCCTCTCCTCCCCATCTTCTTCAACAATCTGGCTGGCTACGCCCCCCTTAATCGCTCCATTCGACTCTTGAAGTTGGGGTGATAATTATTTTTCTGCCAAGGAAGGTTACACCCATCTTCTTTCTGAAACTCACGGCCCTCCTCCCTCCAAAATTTGGAAAGAGATATGGTCTGATCCCTCATTACCCAAAATCAATACTTTATGTTTGCTCTTGGTCCATGGGAAAATCTTAACAGCCGAAAACCTCCTCAAACGGGGCATCCAGGGCCCCTCTCGTTGCCACTTCTGTCTTGCATTCTCAGAAACCATCACCCACCTCTTTGTGGATTGAAATTTCACTACCCAACTCTGGAATCTCATCTATCTCCCCCTTCCCAACCCCCCTCTTCCCCTAGGCAATTGGAATAACCTTTTTACCCTCTAGAAACAAAGATATGTTGGCAGCTTCAAAAAAAAAAAAATAGTTCTCTCTTCTCTGGAGACAAATCCCCAACATTGTTTGTTGGGAACTCTAGCTAGCTCATAATCAAGCTATTTTTCGAGAAGGTTCCCCCTATTTATAGCATTTTTGCTAAGATCTATGGTTTAATATCAGAAGATTTCAGAGTCAAATTAGTTGGCTTCGATCCTCCATGCATCTTGGAACCAGGTGAAGAATATTGGGTCACCTACATTCGGGGGCCATCAAAGGCCACCCTCGTCTCTCCTAGGCAGGCCCCCAAACAAAAAGATTCACAATTACACCTTGACAACAACAAATTCTCTCATTAGCAAATACAACAACATACCTTCCTTTTCTTCTTCGACGGAGTAGAAACAGGTAACCTAGGGGTGGCAGGTGTGGGAGGAGTTATCTATGATTCTGAGGGGAAAGAAATAGTAGAGTACTCCCGGGGTCTGGGGAAAGCAACTAATAACAGAGAATAGATCCTCGCAGTCTATATGGGATTGAAGCTAGCTCAAGAGAGGAACACTCAAACTCTAATTGTTTTGGGGGACTCTGAAATAGTTATAAAGGAGCTCCAGCGTCAGTCAAGTTTGCCAAAAGGCCCTCTCAAAGGCATATGCTCAGTAATAAACTCGCTAAAGAAGAACTTCATCAACCTGAGCTTCTTCTAGATCTTCCGAGCTCAAAACTCAGAGGTAGACAATTTGGAAAAAGAAACAAAAAGTCTGGAACAGATCCACCTACTTACCAATAAAACCTCCTCTTATGTTTGGCTGCCTTAATCTCGCCCACCCCTTTGTCCTTCCTTCCAACCCAAGGAACAATTCTACCCATCTTGTTCCCCCTCTCCTAACCCCCTAACCTTTTCTCGTCTCTCCTCCCTCCCCTTCTTTCCCTCCCCCTCCCCCCTCGCCTCGACTCTCAAGACACATGCTCACTCTGTCCCTTGATTTTATTGGCATATGGCCCCTTTCCACCCATGTGCCTCCCCTCT
>ML790585.1:498314-523773 GCA_009831015.1 Picea engelmannii | reverse complement strand
AAATTTGTCCTCTCATCCTACACAAAATATTTCTCGCTCATGGGTCTTGATGGCTCCATCCTCCCATAACGGTATGTTGATCCTTTCCAATTGGATTCGGTCCAACCTGTTTAGCTCTCTCGCCTAGTTCTTCATTCCCTTTGGCTCTGGCAAGCTCTCCCCACATTCTTCTTCTTGATTCTTCCTCCCAGTCAGCCTCCGCTCCCTTTTGTTCAGTGCCTGCCCGCCCCTCACTCACCACAACATCATGCAGCGAAGGTCAAGAGTCCCTTGCACCTGCCCAGTCTGCGCCACTAAAGAACTTTGTGAGCAATTCCAAGCTCTGTGAATAGACTGCAAGCGAATTGAAGAGCGTTCAGGCTCGTGGCATCGTGAACTCCAATAGGAAAACCAGGTGATCTGTGAAAGAATGGCCGAGATCCAGTCTCATATGAAGCAACAAAAAATTAGACACAACCAAGAATTGGCAATTGTCCTCAGGGGGGTCAACCGAAATACAAGGCAGATAGGAGCAGTCACCCAATGCCTGGGAAATCCCTAACAACAAGCTCACTCTGTAGGCACGGATGAATCCTAGTTACCCTCAACTTTCCACTTTGCTGCTAGCAATGACCAACACGTCCTGATGGCACCAGGATTCTCAGATCGTGTTTGGGCAGAAGAGAACCAGGCTTAGCACTATGCGGAGGCACACCAAATAGAGGAGAATCCAACAACTTAGCAGGACGAACCAGGGCAACCCTATATCTAGCTTTAGGTTTTTATGAATTGTAAATTTTTGTTGTTATTAAATAGGTTTATTTCCATTTTCACATGGTAGCATTGTAGCTTATACATAACAATGGCTATATCTCTCTCTGGCATAGATAGAGACGTTTTCTCCTATGGAAGCAACAGAGGTGCCCGCACCCTGCCACCTGTATCTTTTTGAATTTTGGCAGTTTTTTTGATATAATATAAATATACCCGTTTCTGTTAAAAACAATAATTCAGTTTTAATGCATCAATCTCACCTTGGTATGGCTTTATGTCTACTTTTTCTTCCATATTGAATAGGGACTGTGTGTTAGATTTTCATAAAATTTTGTTAGCATTAGATTTACCATATCATTTTCATCTTCTTTTAACATTCAATAACCATATAATGAAATATATAAGCAACAGATAAAAAATCACAAAAAATACACAAAGATTTATCCTGGGAAAACCCCAAACTTGGGGAAAAACCCATCCAAATTTTGTTAGAGATAATATTTCTAATATCCCAATACAACGATGAACAATCTTTATTCACGAGAGCAAACCAACAATGAAGAAACCCTGATAAAAAATACTTATCTCTTCTTCTTGTCAAACCCTAGCAAGGATAGACAACCGAGAAACACCACATAACTGGCGCAAGATAGACGCATCATTAGATCAATATAGCGGACCACGGAACTGGCACAATTGGAAACTGCAATTGCAACTGACAACTGGCAACTGCAACTGACAGCTGGCACAAAAAAATTGGGCAACACCACACAAACATAGTGCACTTCTTTTAGAAGTAGCGCACAAGAGAAACTACCAAGAACCACAAAGAATATCCTTCCCCAAGTGAGGCACACTCTCCAAGAGAACCAGAGAACCAGAAATAGTGAAACTTCTACAACTGTAGTTGTTAGCTTCCTAGTGTGCACTGCAGAAGGAGAATTCTCTATCTATACAAATGAAATGATCCAGCTTGTATTTATACTAGTTTGGTTCAAATTCTCATTATGGATATTTATTATTTTCTTGTGGGGTTGACTTCTCTTCTGGGGTATTCAATATTACTTTATTATTTATGTGGGCCGACTTCTCTTCCTGGAAATTATATTTCCACTTTATTCTTTTCATGTGGGTTGACTTCTCTTCCGAGGTGTTCTTCAACTCTTCAATGGTCTTCCGTTCACTTCTTGGAATATTCTTCTTCTCTAAGAAAATTTTTCCATGAGGGAATACCTCCTACTGCTACCAAAACATCAACACTGTGAAGGGTTAACAACACTTGAACTCGACTGCTCTTTCTCAGATTCCTTTCACAAATCATTTCCTAAGTCATCTTAATCTCTCAATTTCCCCTTTGATCCAATCTTTGAGTTAGAGCCTCCATCATCTCCAAACAATTTGAGCTAGCTTTCTAGAGCCACCATTAGGAGGTTCATATTACAACTGATGTCAGCGACTTGCACTTCCAACTGCTCAAATCTCTGTTCTACTGGATCTCGAGGGTTATTATGAATAGACTTGTCTTCCATGGCTAGGGTTTATGCGACTTCTGTTTAAGATGATTCCTGGATCCTGCAACTTCCCACAAATACCCAAAAGAAAAACTTGCTCTGATACCAATATGATATGTAAACTTTCGTGGATATTCCACTCGAACAATTCATCACAACATATCTAATAAAATATTGAAATATTTACTATTAAGGTTATTTTTACATTAGATTTCCAGAATATTTAGTTACTGATTTTTCTGCTTCTACATGAAATAGATAAAATGTGGAAAATAGATAATAGTAAAATACAATCACACCATCCACAAATAAACACAAGATATGACCTGGGAAACCCAATACAAGAGAAAACACAACTAAAAGGTGAGGTTGTTCTTCTCTCTTTTCTCTGCTATAGAAATGATGCAAGTACAAATAAATAGGCACTCTCTGTGGAGTTTCCTTTGACCTGTGGCATGTATGTCTACTAAAAAATATCTCCTCCTTTTTTATGCTCACAGAATACCACTCTTAGATGTTTTTCTTGGCTATGAAACAAGATACAATGCAAAAGAATGGAACCCCTTCTCCTCCTAGTGGCTTGGTATTTAACATAGCCTGATATCCATCTAGGGGTAGGTTTT
The DNA here is from genome assembly GCA_009831015.1 of Picea engelmannii. Lineage (NCBI taxonomy): Eukaryota > Viridiplantae > Streptophyta > Pinopsida > Pinales > Pinaceae > Picea > Picea engelmannii. Next base: position 520,886 of record ML790585.1, on the reverse strand, counting down.
TGACTTCCTCAACCCTCAATTGTGATAGGGTTTTGGACCTTCTAGAATCTTCTTGAAATTACATATGTTTCTATCCCAATATGTGTGAGTAACGGGGGTTGACGTGGCATCCTCTAGTACCATGGTGGTCAATACGGTAGGTCAACTTGCGGGAGGCACAACTTTTGCATGCAAACTTTGATTAGCGCATGGTCTGCAATGTTGGAAAGGTATCAGAGTGTAGAATATCACCAAGGGGGTGGGGAAATTTCTAGACACCAAAACCCCAAAAAATGTCGTTTAATGCCTCAAAATGTCTACGGAAGGTTTCAGACCCCAATTTTCCAAACTGGAACTTGCCACCAAAATGGCCCTTCAAGTTAAATCCTCCAATTTTTCCCACTCTGAAGGGATCGAGATAGATGACAAACAATATAATGATCCAATACAAATAAATGATCCAATTGTGCGGGTTGTATGATCATGAACTTGACATCAACAACATGTGCTTTAAAACCTTGTTGGTTATAACTTCACGCCATTCACACATGTGTGTGCCATTTAATGTTTTCATGCTCATTAATCGATTGCCTAGATCTTTGTACAATATTACATTACTTTATTGAATGGATATGATTGATTAGTCTTTCATTGTCACCTGTGACATCGGAATATGAATATATACATACAATATATGAAAACCCATCAAACTTGAAAATCACATCAGACATGAATCATTGAAATGCATCAACAAACTCGAACATTTCCATGCACAAAAAAGTCCATACAAGAAGAATGCAATTGAAATTTAGTCATGCATCAAGGGATACAAATGAAACTATCATTAATGCACAAACCAACACTCAAACAATGCAATCGATCAGGCTCAAGACATGACACAATGTGCAAGTATGCATTCAATCATAAGGCAAAGTACTTAGGAAATATGCCCAATCATCTTTAGAAAGATATTCATCAACAGTAAGATAAGTCGAGAAAATTATTTCAAAGATGACACTTAACATGAAAAACTTTAAAAAATGGGGGTCCTGAAGTCTACCGAGTTGGGGATAGTTGAGGCCTTAGTAGGGCCTTACACCATCACCAAGGTAGTGGGTGAGAATGCTTTTGAACTTATTGTGCCACCTTACCTTGGTTTACACTTTGTTTTAATGTAGAGCTACTTTGGTAGTATTTCCTACCTTTGTTGGACACGTTGAAGGTGGTAGAACAATTGGCCACTATAGGGCTAAACGTTGATTTAATGAACAAGCTATAATGGACACCAATATGAAGAGCAACCACTAGCATAATAGACCACTCCATTCAGTTGTAAAAGAATGGAAACGTCTTCCCTGGGGCAAGTGGTTTACCATGAACTAAATCCAACAAAAGTTTCCCCATTTAATGTAAGAATGTGATGCATCTCGGATCATTGCTTCCCAAGGGGGATAATTGATCTAGGTGGCTATTCGAAGCTTCCATTGTCTCAAAAATGGTTCCAAGTCTTGTCATTGTTCCATATTTTTACAAGCCTTGATCACTTGACCCTCTAAAACCATGATAGACAAAGGGGGGAGTGTTCATCATCCAATCCATGGAACCAACAGGAGAAGAGAAAGCACATACCCCATTTCATGTCATAAGGAACCCGACAAGAAAACATATAAAGGAAAATGTATTGCTATGTTTTGTGGTAGTTTGAAAATTGGTATATGTACTCAAACAAGTTTTAAAGTGACGACCTTTTTCTAGGGATACGACATCCCTATATATTCACCTTTAGTGTAATTACCAAGGAACAAATGCCCAAGGCGTTGCTTATGAGATTTGTTAACCTAATGCTCCCATCAAATTTGGTAAAGAAAATAGTGGCCTTCATATGTGTCTTTGCCATCCTTATCCATTGTAAGCAAGGCTTGAGAATGCAAGGTTCACTAAAATGCTTTCGCAATTTTGAGTAGTGATTGCAACTCATCATGATGATGTGATTTGATAAAAAAAATCACATACAACCAAAAGAAATACATTATACATTCAATCTATGAGCCTAAAAACCCAAAGGGTTTGCTCAACTTGTTGTCGCCAATGTCACTGGACATTTTGTTAATTCCATGCACTAGAAAACTAGTTCAAATCCCCTAACTTAAGTGCACTAGATTAGTCCAACAAATTCACTCAAAATGCCATCCACAAATATAAAAAAAACATACAAAATTTTCTTTTAGAAACCATCAATTCCTAACCCCATTAGATTAAACTAATAAATAAAATAAAACAAAACATTATAATTACAAGAATATGGGCAAATCAATAATAAATAAATAAAGATAACTATAAACTTGTAAAGACGTCACCGACATGAGAATGTCGATACGGTTGGTATGTGAATCAAATTATGAGCCTCCCCAATATTTTGGCTTTATTCATTCGTTGACTATCGAAAGGGGTATTATAACTTAAGCCGTCAAAACATATTTTTACGATTTACTTATTTGGTCGGTGACTTTTTCACGATATACTTTATTTGGTCGGTCCGAGCTGTGTTTCGTCACTCTCAATTCGATTAGTAAATTTTTTTTATTTTATTTAAATAAATCAGATTTTAAGAATATTAAAATTTTGAAGTTTGAAATGTTTTTATATTATATAATTTTAATGAGAGGTTTAATATTCTAATAAATATTTTGAAATTTTTACTGGTAAAGTCTACAAAGGTATACATACCCTACCCCCTTTGGATTTGAACCTACGATCTTTTAAGAGGAAACACATGTTCTTAACCATTAGGCCCACTCAAGCTATATATGGATATATGTAAATATTTTAAGAGAAAGTATTTTTCATATGTTATAAAGATTATAATTTTTTCTAATTCATAATATTTTAGAAATTGTCCATCATCTTATATATAATATTGTGATAATTTTTTTAAATATAAATTATATTGAAAGTTAAAAAAATTTCAAAATCTCTTTTGTAAGTTTTAAACTTGTGAAGTAAAGCAATGCATATAGATTCTTAAGCAAAACAAAATTTAATCAATGACTCATACACAGAGTACACAAAGATTTTATAGCGGAAACCCTCAACGAGGAAAACCTTTCTTATATTCATATATCGAATTTCACCATTCACCATACAATATATACAATGTTTTTAGGTATTCCGTAGATACCAAAACCCTAATCCTTTAATCCGGGATTAATTTAGTAAACCGCTAAAACTAGCAAAAACTGCAAAAATAAAATAAAATCGGGCACTGCCCGAACGTTGCGCGTAACCAGGGGAAGCATACTTGCCCCCTGGGACCCCCCTAGGAAAGCGCCTAATGCACACGACACAAAGAGCACTGCTAGAGGGATCGTCAGACGCAATTGTCGCAGTTGTCGAATCTGACGCGCCCACACATACATGCAAAGAATATAACACATACCCAACATCTTTAAACTATATTTATTTTAAAAAGTCCAAAATTTATGAGAAATATATCAATAATAAATAAAATCTAAAAAAAATAATATAAATTAAATTGAAAAAGAAAATTGAGTCAAAATATCAATAAATTAAATTAAATTGAAAAAGAAAATTGAGTCAAAATATCAATAAATAGAAATAGGATAAGGTGAAATGAATTATTAAATTAAAGCTGATAAAAGAATAAATTAGGAATTTGTAAAATGAAAAAAAACAAAAATTAAAATTAAAAACTAAGACATAAAGAGGAAATCTTATTATTTTATTAATAATAACTAACTTAAAAATAAAGTTATTGTAAATAAAGAAATAAACTAAGGATACAAATGAAAGTTAATTAATTATTAATTATCAATAAAATTAAATTAAAGGTTAAGAGTCAAAATACTCTAAAACAACTAGGTAAAACAACTAAGTAGAGGTACTTGTGTTTTTATCAAGGGCTCAAAACCCTCGATGCAACCATATCAAGAAAGTTATTGTATTCACATACTCTTCAATTATAATAAAGTTTATGAGATGTCTAAGCATTTCTTATAGCACGCATTAAGGTGAGTCAAGAGGATGGGGTTGGGTTAGATAATTTGAATATGTGGAATATTACCATTTTTTAATAAATAAATAAATTGTATAATATGTTATAACATATTACACATTAATGTGTTATATTAATATGTTATAATTCTATTAATGTTATAATTCTATTAATGTTATTATATGTTATAACATATAATATATTCATGAGACTTAGGTTGCTTGTGGGTCTGGTCTAGGTCTACACTAAAGTGAGTTATTAAGAGGATTCAAAATGAGGTTAGATGATTTGAATATGTGGAATATTATCATCATTTGATAAAATAATAAACAAATAAATTGTCATGCAAATGAAACCTTTAGTGTAAACTCTGAGGTTCTAAATGTAAATGAGGGTTATCTTCATACCCAACCCCCTGAGGTTTAATGGTAATCATGAAGAATGTATGCATGTCAACCATGTATCAAGAGCAGATCAAATCATTGAAACTCCAAGCAAGAAAAATACAAGAGTCATTGCCCCCATGGTACCTTCCCACACATTTTGTTTCAAGGAGAACTAACAATTTCAAGTAAGGATAAATTAGAACTTGAGTGAAGTTGGGATAATGGTTTGGAATTTTCAGAATGTAGAGTTATTGGGATTACATGACTGGTTTTAGCCTTTTCCCTTGTTATGGATAGGTTTGGGAATGTCAATCAAGACATTAAGGAAATACAACGAGTTCTTCAGTGTTAAGAGAACCTCATCACATATAACAAAACCTCCACTCTCCTAGTTATAGTTAAGGTTCATGAAAATGAGCAATCTTGTAACAATTAACATACAAAGGTAGTGAACAATGTGCATCAACAACAACAACAAAATGAGACGAACAAAGTTCGCTCACACAAGAATTATCCAAAATACTTGGAATATAACATAATAATCCATGTAGGAATAAATTATAAAATATGAATAGATAAGATAATATGATTTACAATTGAGAATGAGGGCTCGTTTATATACCCACGCAGGGGTGCCCTTAACCAATAGTCATGTCATTTGAGACATGTCCTTTCATTATTAATAATTATTATTTATTAATTAATTAGTATACATTATGAATATCTATTTATATGTATATTTATGTTCATAACATTGCCTTCTCCTTAAAAATGCTTTGTCCTCAAAGCATACTTTATGAAAGACTTATCTCTTTCTCTAGCTTATAATTATTGTCTCTGGATTCTTCAATCTTGAGTTAGTAATCGTTGAGGACCTAAGACAATAGGATCTTCTAAGCGCTGAGCAGAACTGTCAATTTGTAACGGAGTCTGCCCATCCTAATTCGATCTTCTCCGGATTTGATTTTTATAGGGTTCTTGGAAAGAACTTGATACATTTCTACTCCCCTAATAGATTCTATTTTGACCCTCACTTGTAGTGGAATTAATATTCTTTGACATAGCAGTTATTTGTTTCTGTTGATACATTGATTGGCTGAAATATCGATTTTTGTGAATAGGATGTTGATAAGGCATCCTTGCAACTCGATCCTTACTTCGTATACTTGTAGCTTTTTGTTGATTAACTTTTGGAATTGAGTTTTCTTCATATCCCTAGATTTTTTCGTCTTCGACATTTGAAGACTTCTTTACATCAGTCGGATTCACATCCTTTTGAGTTGTAAGGTTGATTGGTTCTATATTAATTCCTTTATCCAAAATTGAGACTTTTACATCTAAAGACTTCTTTAGTTCCATAGGTTCAGTCATTGTCTCTTTATTGACTATTGTTGTTTTGTGATCTAGATTTTCTTGTAAAGACTTCTTATCATTCTTAAGCCTTTTAATTTGCGTTAGTAAATCCTGAATATGTCGTTTTAATCGTAAAAAATATTCATTATCTTCTGACTTGTCATCTTTATTTTTTGATTCTAGATTCTCCCTTCTTTCATCCTTTAAGCTTTTAATTTGTTCTAGTAACTTATGATTAAGGTTCCTTAGGCATGAAATTTCTTCCTCTTTTTTGGTTAAATTCTCTTTGAGACCTTGATTTTCTTGTTCTGATTTTGTATTCCCTTACTTCTTGTCTTTTAACTTTCTGATTTTAACTAGTAAATTTTGATTATGATTTTTTAATCCTAATATTTCTTCATCTCGTTCTAGTAAGTCTGGGTCCATTTTTTGTCTTTCGGTCTTTAGTTCTTCATTTTGTGCAATGAGTTCCCAAATACGCTCTTTGAAGTAATGATTATCTTTCTGTGTTAAGCCCTTAAAATATTTTTCCTTCTCAATTTAAAACTGTAATATTTTATTGCTCGCTTTATAATGCTCTAATTCTCCTTCCAATATTCGTGATTGTATTTCTGAATTATCTTGATATTCTTTCATAATAAATGATTTTTAAATTTTTCTTCAATCCTTTTTAAAAAATTCATTTTCCTTAAACTTCTTTCACTTTATAAATAAATATTTTATATAAAATACCCTTTTCTCTTTATTATTTTTTTTCCACGAGAAAAAATGCTCTTTATATTCAAAAGGATATAAAAATTTACATGTGTCGACTTCTCTTACAGCAGCGAAACAAGGAGAAAACCGCTAAATACTTGGTTCAAAACCATCAGTGGCCCGTCCTTCAAGGCGAATCCATCAAAGCTCAGATTCTGCTAAGAAGGAATCAAATCAAAGCTTGATCTTGTAGGCAGGTCCTTCGTTGCCATCCTCCCAAAAAGAAAAGCAAATTTGGCTCGGAGGGAGGAGCAAAGCTTTTTTAGAGAGGGAGTCTGCCTCGGTGTTTTCCTCTCGGAAAATATGTTGGAAGGTAAGCTTTATGAAAAGTAGAGTAGCATCTTTGGTCCTATATTTCCAGCAATTAAGGGCTGCCACACGGAAGTTGGCCAGTCCGTTCAACCAATCGATAGTAAGCTTGGAGTCACCAAGGAGTAACAAGACATCGGTGTGGTGACTAGCCAGCACTAGAGAAGTCCAAGCACCTAATAGCTCAGCCTTTATGTTAGAACCCTATCCACAGTTCAATGTCTAGCGAATACAGGTATGGGGGTTTAATGCTATTTTCCCCTCAGCTCCACAAAGCGTGCCCCCTTGTTGTGAGGCCCCGTCGAACCAGGCCACCGCCCTATCAAATGGAATGTGAAAGGGACGCCGATCCGATGGCTTTACCTGTAATGTCTTACCAAGATTGATTGCCTCTGCCAAAATGAGAGATGAGATGTAGTGGATAGATGGCTTCTTGTCATTAAAAATTGCAGCGTTTCTGGACAGCCAAACAAGCCAGCACAGGTGTATCGAAAGCATTGCAAGCGAGCTGTTATTCTGGATCCAGTTTTGGAAGCATGTTTGTACATTGTTACCACTCTAATGTGTGGAAATTTTTAGAGCAGATGAGATATATGTCCAAAGCGCACTGGTGAATGAGCAATGAACAAATACATGCAGCGTTGATTCATTTTCCCGAGCACAAAGGGCGCAACGATTCGGGCCCTCCCAGCCGCGCGCTTGCAATTTGTCCCAAAACAGAAGTTTATTTTCGAGCAGGATCCAAGCGAACAATTTGTGTTTTAGAGGGCCAGTGTCTCTCCAAATCCTCTGTCTCTAGTTTGAAATTAATGAATTCCAGTTATGGGCAGCCAGTGCAAGGTATACATTCTTTGTAGTTAACAGGCCTGACCGATCTCCCCCCGTCCAGATTAGGGAGTCTGCCTTTGAATGCAAACGCACGCCGGATGCTTTGAGATGTTGTGAGAACTCATCCCATTTGGCCCTATGTACCGGATCTAGCTGGAGATCCAAACCGCTCAGCCAAGAGTCGCCAAGTGGGCCGGCAATAGACGGGCAGTAGAATTGATGTAAAAAATGGAGGTTCTTGTCTTGTAGATGAGCACGCAGCGGTGGAGAGAGAATAGCTTTCCTGCCTAAGCCCAGAATGCAGTCGCTTCCAACTTCGATCAGAAGACCGTCTCCAGGATTCCACGAGAGCCACTTTAATATGATCGGGAGAGTGGAAGAAAAGTTTTTCCAAGACGGTGAACCTGTTAATGGATGAACCTCCGCGAATCTGATCCAAATATGGACTGGAAGATGGTGAAGATACTTTGCTTTGATTACAGTACTCCAGAGTCCTGGATTTGTTAATAATATCCAAAAGGTATTGGTTGAAAGTGCCTTGTGAAAGAGAGGCAGGTTTTTGAGACCCCAGCCTCCCATCGACTTCGGTTTAGAAAGCTCCTCCCATTTGCTGAGATGAAAGAATTTGTTCTTCTTACAGCCAGACCAAAGAAATGAAAAGGTGAGTTGACGGAGCGACTTCAAAACGGTGGCTAGGATCTGTGCTAAAGCCATCCAATAGACCGGAAGGCTTTCCAGCACCGCTTTTATCAGAATATATCTTCCCCCCATAGAGAGAAATATGTGCTTCCAGTTGAGAATTCTACCTTCGAATTTGTCAATAAGCCAAGCCCAATATTTTATTGTGTATCTGGAGGATTTTAAGAAGTAACCTAAGTAGGTAAATCCCTCCTCAAGCTCGAGGAAACCAATTCCAAAAATCTCACTTAAATCGATTTTTAAGGAATCCTGCGCATTTGAATTCAAGAAGGTGGATTTAGTGGCATTGATTTCTAAACCAGAAACATCAAAAAAAGAAGATAGGATCGAATGTATGATGGACCATTTGGCAAAATTAGCATTTGTCAAGATCAAAACGTCATCAGCAAAAAGGATATGAAGAATATGAGTCAGCCCTGCCACTTTAACTCCTTTCAAGAGTCCCTCCGCTTGTTTGTTCTTCAGTAAGATGCTGAGACCTTCCAAGATCAATATGAAAAGAAGGGGGGAGAGTGAGCAGCCCTGGAGGATCCCTCTCTCACAATGAAAGGCCTTTGTAGCTTCACCATTGATTAAAATAGCCAGGGTTGCCGAGGAGATATAACCCATTATCCAATTTGTTGTATTAGTGCCAAAACCGCTTTGGATAAGGATGAGGTGCAGAAAATTCCAATTTATGCAATCGAATGCCTTTTTAAGATCCAGCTTTAGGAGAATGGCTTGTAGATTTTTTGTCTTAATGCTGTGGATGCATTTTGGTGCAACGCCAACAGCATCAAGAATCTGTCTTCCTTTGAGGAAGCCAAGCTGTTCTTCGGAGAGCGCCCGAGAGAGATATGGTCGGAGTCTACCAGCAATGATTTTAGAGATTATTTTGTAACAGAGATTGCAGAGCGAAATGGGGCGGAAATCATTGAAATGCCTGGGAAAATTTGATTTTGGAATCAAAACAACAAAGGTTTTATTCAGTTGTGAGCTTACATTCCCTCTTGTTCTCGAGTCTTCAATGACATCAAGAATGTCCTGTCCCATTAGTTCGAAAAAATGAAGGAAGAGTTCGACCGACCAGCTGTCAGGTCCTGGGCTTTTCTCCCTTTTAAAACTTTTGATTACCTGAAGTAGTTCCTCCTTAGAACATGGGGAATGTAACAAATTTGCCTCCTCGGGAGAAATCATTCTTGGAAATAAACTAGCTGTTGTTGTCTGCGCTCCAAGTGAAGGCGCTGGAGGAGCTTTGAAAAAGGATTTATAGTGTGTGAAAGCCGCTGACTTGATCTCTTCCTGAGAGTGGTGTAAAGTTCCATTTGCATCTTCGATCTCCCAGATTTGCTTTTTTGATCTGCGGGAGTAGGAAACTCTATGAAAGTAGCTTGTATTTTTGTCACCTCCAGCCAACCACAGCATCCTGCTCTTTATACGCCATCTCTCCTCCTCATCACAAAGAAGTTTGTTACGGGCGTCCTCTAGACATTGAATCTTGTGTGCTCTCTCCTCACTGCTAGGTATCCGGATCTTTTGTTTTAGGAGGAACTCCAGCTCCAATTCAATGCTATTGAGCTCGGCTTGTTCCATGTCCTTTTTATCCTTAAGACATTGAATCGAGAGTGATTTTAAGGTATTGAGTTTTCTGAACAAATTCCCTTGTTCGTCTCCTGGAATGACATGAGTGCAGTCCGTCCAAACAGATGTAACAAGATTAATGAAGGTAGGATCCTTCAACCACAGTGAATTAAATTTGAAGGGATAATCCTTACTGCCACGACCTTCCCCTAATTGAAGGTAGATCGGCATATGATCAGACAGGAAGGGAAGTTTAACCCAAGCACGGCTACTGTAAGATGGTAAGAGTAGAATCTCAGCTACCAGAAAGCAATCGAGTCTTTTGGAAATATTTACTGATCCTTGTCTTCCGTTCCTCCAGGTCGATAGAAGCTCCGGCAGTTTTATGTCAATCAGAGCATTTTTGTAAAAAATCTGTTGGAAAAAACTTGAAAGTGGGTCAGTCGATGCCAAGTCACCCCAAATTTCAAAAGGGCTAGTAGTTAAATTAAGGTCACTGACGAGAATGAGGTTCTCTGCCGACAGAAGGCCCAGATCGTCTAGCCGCTGCCAAAAGTCTTTGCGTCCAGTGCATGGGCCGTAAACATTGAGCAAGTTGATAGGACGGTTAAGTTCAAGACTAGTCCCGGATAGCAAGATTCCCCCGGGACTGAGCATCGGGGAGATATTGAAAAATACAGGATCCCAAGTAACCAGTAGGCCTCCCGAAGTTCCCACAGAACTTGCCGCACAGGACAGCCAGCTCGGGCGAAGGAGATGCATGAAATCTCTAGCCACTGAAGCAACAACCGGAGTTTCTTGAAGGAAGATGATAGAAGGCTAAGTCTGATCAATGATTATTCTCATGGAGGCTTGTTTCAGAGGTCCTCCGACCCCTCTGATGTTGAGGGATAACAAGATCATGATTTCCCTCTTGCAAGGGCTTTAATACCTCTAAGCGCCCCTTGTGATTGAACAGGAATGGAAGATACCGCTGATGTCGAGCCAATCATTGTCTTCTTTTGTGCACTGTGAGTTTTTAAAGGTGAGAGCTCCAAGCCAACTCCTCTTGACCAGGTAGGGTCCAGCTCTGTGGAAGGTTTAGGTCCTGAGGAAGATGGTCGATCAGAGAGACTCCCGAAGCCAAGTACTGTAAGTTTTCCATGATAGGTGTGAAGAGGGAGAGATTCAAATGGAAGGGAGGGCTCAAGGGAAGAATCCCGAAGCAGGGTATCCAGTTGGGTTTCCGAGTGGGAGGGTTCAGTGAAACCGGCGAGGGAGATAGGTTCTTGGGAGACTTATGCTACAGTGAAAGGTTCAGTCTCCGAATGCAATTGAGTAAACGGTAAGGGATGAGAAGTATGAGGGACGGGGGCTGGAGATGGTACAACAACAGATGGTTGGTTAGTGTTTGTTAAGAGAGGATCAATGGAAAGAACTGGTAAGGAGGCCGAGATTTCAGGAGACAAAATGGAATCGGTATGTTCGAAAATGAAGAGCCTGTCCGAGGCCGAGAAGATGCTATAGAGAGATGGACAGAGTTTTTGAATCTTACTCACAAGTGAGTCCTTCGAAGAAGTGTCATCACTTTGATAGAAATGTGAATCAGCTAGCTGATTTGGAGACGAGATATAGCCATTAAAATTTTCCTCTTCTGCTGGGTCCAAGATCTCCTCTGGTGGGGGGTACTTGGAGCAATCTCTTCGCAAGTGTCCAGTTCTACGACAGAAAGAGCAGCGGAACGGAATGCCAAGGTAGTCCAATCTCTGTGAGTGCAGTTGACCGCTCTAGTCTATCTCCAAGACTTCAGATAGTCCAGCCTGAATATCTAATTCCACATAAATCCTCGCTAATATTCTGTCCGCTGCCTCTAGCAAGTTTGAGTCCACTTTGAGAAAACATCCTATGGAGGCTCCAATCAGTTCGAGAGCTTGCAGATTCCAAAGTTGGAGTGGGAGACCTGGGAGGAGTACCCAGAGATGTCGAAGACTAAAGAATTATGTGGCAGGGTTAAATCCAAGTCTCCAACGTTTTAGCATGAGACTTCCCCCGTCAATGGGCCAAAAGCGTCCCAGGATCAAAGAAGAGTCTTCTGGGGTCTTAAAAATAAAGCCTAGCCATCTGTGTTGTAGCAGGTGATACTTGGGAAGGTATCCAAGAATAGGTTTCCAAGTTGAGTCCATCTAGTCTTCTAGCTTCTACTTGCAGTTTTGTTTGTAGGCTAAACGTCCAACTAGTGCACACAGGGCTAAGTTGCAGGCTTCAGGAAGCCCGATATCCATTCCAAGCACGAGTTTGGGATGCCTACGTTTGGGTTTCCAAACCTTTTGAGGGCGTTTCTGTGATCCAGGTTTCTTGTATGCGGTCGAGTTCTCCAAAGACTTGTATTTTGTTTGTGAATGGCACTTCCAGTATCCTGTGTTGTACTGTGAAAAATCAGGTTGAGGTGAGACAGGTTGAGGCTCATCCAAATGGGGCAGAGGTGGGACGTCTCTTAAGGAAGCAGTCAACAGAAGAGTCCGTGAAGTTGAGTATGGAGGAATATTGGGGCTAGAAAGTAAGTGTGGAGGTGCGCCAGCAGTCTTATTTAAATGGAAGTGTTTTGAACAGAGGTCGTCTATCGAGGCCAGAATTTCTAGGTGGTCCCAAGGGTCCCCCGGGCTGTCAACAGATATAAATGCATCCTTTGACTCCATGTGCAACTTCAAGGGAAAACTAAACGGAAGAGGGCGAAAGTCGAGGACGGATAGCTCAGTCAGCGAGGAAGTTCCGACCGTTCCAGCGGGTTAAAAGGGAATGCAGTCAGGAAAGGAATAGGTGTAGCAGGAGTCACTCAGCACAGTTCAGTGAATCAGAAGCGAGAAAAGGAAAAGACAAGTAGACAGCAGGTAAAAGCCTGAAGTTTGAAAGACAGTCTGACAAAGTATGTTGACAAACCAGTGAGCAATAAGAGACAAACCAACGAGCAAATGGCGATAAATCCAAGCTGAGTTGGTGGCTACCAACCGGGAGGCGCCAGGAGATAATGAGTTAGTCAGATCAAATAGGAAAGAGAAGCCAACCAAAAGGAGATTACCGCAGATGATGAGTTCCGGGAGACCGTCTGTTTGTGGACATCTGATCCTGTTTCAGCCTGATGTGTGCTCCAAAACCAGTACCAGATTCAAAAATCATCATGGGCGCCAAAATCCTATTACACCTTCCAATATTTCTCTTTTAATAACTTTTCACAAATAAACTTAAGAATGGACCACCTTAAACTTTTCTCCTTGTATCTTATTGTATATAATAAATTCCACTTTACTTTTTGGAATATTATACAATAAATTCCCCTTTACTTTTTGGAATATCACTTTATTCTTTATATTTTACCCTTACAACATATACTTCACCTTTATTTTAAAGTTATATATAACAAGGCCTGCATGACAACTTAGTCCCTGCTAAGTAAATTTGGAAATGAAGGTGATAGTTAACACCCTATAATTATTCATGATGATTACTTTGAAACATGAATAATATGCTAACAAATGAGCTAGTTTCATAATTTTAAAATAAATCAGCTTCTTAAAAGAATTCGACATAGACTCACAAGGGATGGAGAAAGCCTTATTACTCCATGATGACACATATATTATAGATTTGTCATAACGACAAAATATTTTGCCATGATTTTACTTTAATGTAGTTGCCATATAGTTTTGGGATTAACCTAAATTTCCTTCTAATTAAGCTAAGCAAGCCAAATACAAATCATATTTAAAAAATAAAAATAAACATTTCACATTTTATAATATATATTTTGATATATATAATATTTTACTATCTTAACATATATATATTATAAAATATAATATACATTTTAATATATAATATATTATAATATTTTATGTGGTATATATATTACAAAATATATAATATATACTGTAATTTATATAATATATATTTTAATATATATAAAATTTTAGATATATATATATATATATATATTATAAAATATAATACATTTTAATATAAAATATATTATAATATTTTGTGTTAACATATATATTATATATACTCTAATTTATATAATATTATAATATATATTTTAATACATATAATATTTTAATGTGTTAACATATATATTATAAAATATATAATATATATTTTAATTTATATAATATTTTAATATGTTATGACATGACACATCCAAAACATCAATATCATTATTCATTTCTTCCTTTATATTGGGAAATGTAAGTTTTAAAAAATATTTTTATTGTTGTGGTGGTGTAATAAGTGCTATATATGTTGTACAACAATTTAGAATTGTTGTTATTGATTATGCAATTAATTTTAAATATTGAAATAGGTGAAGGCAACAATAAGACTTGAAATGTATTAACCAATTAGAGATGAGAAAAATAAATATTTTTACTATATCAAAAAATATATATTTATTTTCTTAAGTTAAACATTACATTTTACAAACAAATTTAAAATATAAAGCAAATTAATGTCAAATCAATAACAAACTCATTGCTATAGTCTGGCAAGGACTAATAATATATAACTTAAGTATCATAACACTTTATGTGAATAATCGTTAACCTTGCTTCTTTTATATATATATATATATATATATATATATATATATATATATATATATATATATATATATATATAATATTTTGAAATACAATAAAATATTATTTTTATTCTCTTATATATATCACTTTTACCTTTGACCTCCTTATAAATGCTTATACCCTTTTCTTTTAATTCAATTTTTAATTATTGATGCTTTAATAACCTTATATCTTCTGAACTTAACCCTTCAAATAAGTATGGATTCTAATATAATCTTCTTCCTATTATGAAAGGTTGCACCCGTAAAGAATAGTCGTGCATCTACCTACAATAGCTCGTTAACAGAGATGAATGAACCACGGGTGTGTATTTGCAAATAGAGATAGTACAGATGCGTAGAGATTTTTTCAGTTAGAGAGATTGTACGGTCATGCCAGTATTGAGGGGTGCAGTACGACAATTTAAAAAAAGTCGCAATAAGTACGGACGGAGAAGTGGTACGGAACTGGTGCAGCAGAGATGGCGAGTGGAAGGTATGACAGGCGGCTTGATTTGATTTTTTTAATTTATTATTTCACCAATCTATCATACATAATGTATTTATTTATTTTTTTAGTTTCCCTGCCCATGGAGCCACGTCACAGAGATGTTTATGTTGTTCATACCATGGAGATAGTTATATTGTTTGTACCCGTTGACCAATGGAATTGATATTTACAGTGAATTCCTACTCCATTGAATATTTTCTTAATCGACTGTTTATAGTGTTTTAACACCACATAAATGGATTTTCAGCAACGACTGTATTCCGACAAGTGTGATGGCTCCAATAGTGTCGCTGTTTTGATTGGTGGAATAGATGCCAATAGATTTCTTACTTCAATTTTTTTTATTTGCAGTGGCATATTTTTTTATATTTTTATTGTTTTCATTTTCCAATCTACAACAGAATAATTTTTCAACAGGCTTCTGAGTTTATATGGCTAAAGGCCTGAATTGGTCAAAGACTGAAGTTCCTAAGAACTTTAAAAATTTGAATGGCCAAGGGCCTAATTGGTGGTCAAAGACCAAATTTTTCAGAGAAACTCTAAAACGATGGGGTTGGCTAAAAGTCGGTTCAGACAAGGTCTGATAAAGAGACTGGCCAAAGGATGGGATCAGAAAAACAAAGCTCTAATACCAAATGAGACGAACAAAGTTTGCTCACACAAGAATTATCCAAAATACTTGGAATATAACATAATAATCAATGTAGGAATAAATTATAAAATATGAATAGATAAGATAAGATGATTTGCAATTGAGAATGAGGGCTCGTTTATATACCCACGCAGGGGTGCCCTTAACCAATAGTCATGTCATTTGAGACATGTCCTTTCATTATTAATAGTTATTATTTATTAATTAATTATTATGTTATGAATATCTATTTATATGTATATTTATGTTCATAACACAAAACCAACACATTCAAGCACTAAAGGTAAAATGTAACTCTTTAAGGAATCAATTGGCTACTCAGAATAGAGGTGCCCACTCCTTTGCCTTTAATAACATAATGTTTGTTGGCAATCCTGGATCAAGTTGAAATAGTCCATAAAGAATCACAACGCTCCTAAACTAGCGATCTTGAATCTTACACTAATCATGTTTTCATTAGTTTAAAGTTGCCTTATATATTGAAAACTAGGCTTTATATATTGCAAACTAGGCTTAATATTAGGAGTCATTTTTAGAATTTATATGAACAAGAGTAGAAGGGATCCTTTGCTAAGAATAAGTGTCCTAATTTTTAGGCAAACTTGGTAGTTTAGAATAAACCTCTACGCAGAATAAGTGTCCTAATTTTTAGGCAAACTTGGTAGTTTAGAATAAGTGTCCTAATTTTTAATGCAAACATGGTAGTTTTTGTCATTTTGTTAAACACCAAATACAATGCTCAATATTATTCTTAGTTTCTTAGCCCTGTTACAATATTTTATATTACAAATTTTCAACCATTCTTGTTTTTAAAAAATTATAAAAAAAATATAAGTTAATTAATTATTTAATAAATAATTAAATCAGATTAATACTAGAAAATATTAGGATATAGAATAATCGACGGTCATGGCTCTGGAGAAAAAATCAATCTAGGGTTTAACAGTCACGGTCTCAACAGTGACCAACATGGTTACCAAAGGTGGAGGGAATGGAACCCCCTCCTACATGCAGGTAGTGGTGGACAGAGGGAAAGGCCCATGAGGCGTCGGTTTCAAAGAACCTTTGACAGGCACCTTGGGATCAGGATTGGAAAAGAATCAAGAGGGAAACCAAGAAAAAAGTGATCGCGTGGGGGAAGAAACTAGAGAAGCCTAGAACGGTATGCAAGAAAAATAGAACCCTAGTGGGGTAGATGGGCGTTGTTATCACTCCAAGAAACTCCTTAGGGTTGTAGGCTAAGAATGCTTGGTAACTTAAGAAATTGATAAGCAAAGTATGTGGATCAATGGGATAACTCAAGGGCTTAATGAGAAGAACAACTTATCATGCATCCAAATGAGCCAGTGCTTTTAGAAACCAATAATCAGATACAGTAATTGAAATGGGATATGAAGAACACTATTCTAGATAACCAAGTACATTAACATGCAGGGTCATACAAGATAGTAAGAGATCATTCAATTCAAATTTATGCGCTAAATAAGAAGATGACAGTTCTTAATAGTTGAGCTAAATTGAATCAAATTATAGAGCAATGTAACACATGAGAAAATCTGACAATGGTAGCAAAAGAAGACTGTCATTCATATCAAGATAAGAGTCTTAGTACATATGCCAAATTGTATCCAAAATGGAACCCCTATAGATTAGGCATTATTCTTTAAAAAATGCCAGTGCATTTTTTATCGCTAACATCTGGCTCCAGCTGGGATGGATACCTCCCTGTGAGGTCTCCAAGAACCTGGCAGACCTTGTGCCTTTAGTATTGGACCATGGAGTCATTCAGCCTTTACAATTCATCATCTGGCTATTTTCCAAAGTTTGTTGTTGTCTTTCCCAATCTTCTTTATCTGTAGCATGTTTACTTCAAACTCCCCTGGAAATGTTGTTTGCACCTTGACGTGGCATCTGTTGTGGCGATATCTTCAATAAGAAGAAAAGTGTTGAACATAGGCAGGATGGTGAGATATGTAACCATGATTTTGAAAATTCCATGAAAACTTCAAGCTTGAAATAAGAGTACTGCAGGCAGCTTGAGGTCTTTGACTTTTCATTTTCCAGCAGCTTCAGATACAAAGCATTTTTAGAAACTATTTTCAGGATGTTTGGTTGAGAAAAACTTCGATCTGGGCAAAAATACACCTTCGCTGGCCAGTCTCCGGTTTCACTAGCTATTCTGCCTTAAGATTTGCTAGTTAGCTGGTGAAAGCTCTGCCTTTCATCAACTAACTGGTTATAATTATGCCTTTTACGCTGGTGAAAGTTTTGTTTTATCTTTGAGAAGAAAATAATGCAGAGCAACAATGATCCTGCCTAGAGTGTTAGATTCTTCAGCAGTTGCTCGATAAAGTGTTGTCGACACTTGATGTTTGAACCTCAGGTGACCTGCAATGCTTGATTCAAGAATTGATATGCTAAGCAAGCGAGGAAAAAACAAATTAGAGATATGGAAATAATTTAAGCAATGACACCACAACTGTAGAGCATACAAAAGGAAATCCAAATGCACAACCGTTGTTATCTATGGCAGGAATTTGATAGCAGCGCAAGAAGGATCTTCTTGCGAGGGCATATGGAAATTTCTTGATCAACTTCTTTGATCATTCCCTCAAGCTCAACAATACCAAATTCCTGGTAGATTTGATGAAGCTCATCTGGATTCATTTTCCTGCTTCAGTTGTTGTTGAAATGAAAAGAGGCAAAACAGGATGCTCCTCCCGTTCCATCTACTTCTGTAAAAACTGAATTTCTTCCTTTGAATATTCACCCGAGTCAATATCCTTTTGCCTAGTTAAAAACATAGTATAGTGAAATATAAATGACTGAGCTCCTGTAGATTGCACTGATTGCTTGCTGGCTGTGTAGTCTGGCCCTTGCTAATGTTCTGATCACACTGCAGCTCCATAATTATCGGTGAATCTTTGAGGATCCCCCACATTTATCGCACAAATGAAATCAAAAGACCTTTATGTCCAGCGTTTGTTCCCTGGGCGTACTTAGAGCAATGATGCCCTCCTCAAAAGGATGTGCTCTCCCTCTGCTTGATACCTCTAAACATGCAAATCTTCACACAATTTGCAGCCTCACGCCTCCACCAGAATATATCTAGCACACAGGCTTCATTCAACCAGCCCTGGCTGCAGAACCTATGAATTAACCCTGTAAAAGTGACCACACAGGGAACAAGGCCATTCACTATCATATAATCAATAAAACTAAAAGCCTCTAGAAGCATTTTTTGAAGCAAATGCTCTTGAATCAGAGCATCATATGTGGCAGAACCAAGCACCCAACCTTTCTGAATCACTTGAAAATAAAAAACATTAGCCCGCTGCAAATTCCCCTGCAGAACCATACCAATCAGTTGTATCAGAATTGTGTGAAACAAGACCCAGTTTATCAAAACCAGACCTGTTGTCCACTGAGTAAAATCTCCTTTCTCTATGAGAAACTGCAGTTCCTCTGTTTCTTCGAGGCGTAAATTTAGATTTCTCATGTAATGAGATATCCACATTTATAAATGAAAGATTTTCAGTGAATAAAATATTTTCCGGATTCCCACGCCATCCAAGTTGACGACAAGGCAGATGGTCTTCATTTCGTACGACTAAATATAGAACCAAGAGCTGGCCAAGAGCTGCAGCAGTCTTTTGAGCAGCTTCTTGAGAATTAAATGCAAATGGACTGTCCAACCATGGGAAACCAGGTACATACCCCACAAGTAATAAACAACAACTCAATTCAAGGGCTTCTAGCAATTCGGTGCATGTTGTTGTGCCCACCTCATCTGTCTCTGCACTTGCCATATTTCTTGCTTTCTCAGCAGCATCCTTGATACTCTGCCACTCGGCACTGGAATTATGAATAACTCTAGCTCGTGGTGTTTGGACTCCGAAACGTTTAGCAAATTCATAGCCTAAGCGCTCAGATTGAGTGGCCATCCTTGAGGACGAGAACTTCATAACAACTACCCCTTCCTTTGAATAACTAGGGTTTCCTTCAGTAACTTCAAACAGTGCAAAGAAAACAACTCCACCTAAATTAATTGCAACCTCTAAGGGTTTATTCATTTCATCTTCCGAATGTTCCGTGTTGCTTGTGTGTTCTGTATGATGCAAAGATATAAGTGTATCCCAGGAAAACTCACTTGACTCAATATTCAATGCCACAACTTTTCCTAACCTTTCCCACAGGGTTGTTTCAGAAGTTGTGACAAGAGACTGAGAATGTGAGGCTAAAGTTTTGGACTCAACTGCACTTTCACCATCGTGTGATAAGTCGAACAACATGTTTGTGGCCTTCAATATTCGCGTTGGAAAACCCGAGGGACCAAAACTTCTACTCGATTCATGGGCAGAAGATTGCCACGTTGCAAGACTAGATGTTGGCACTGTCGATATGTTTCCAAACAAAAACAGAACCTGTAAACGAGTTTTGAGCCGATAATTGTTCAAGTATTGATCACAAAACCAAGATTTAAGCCATCTGATAGTTGAAACGCACACATGTATGATACGTTTTCTTTCCAAACTAGAGTTTCGACCATCCTTTGCCACTTGAATGAATCTGGAGCTGTAATTGCGTGTTTTGTATGAGGGATTTTCGGGTTGTTTGATCTGATAACCAATACCCGGACTTGATGCATGAACTAATGAAACATTAATTATATTCCAGCTCAAATATGTCATCACAACATTCTCTCCATAGATAGCTTTTGCATACTCCCTGCGGCCATTTTCAACGATCATTAAACTCTTGTTATCACCACCACCTACAATATACCAATTTTCACCAATCGTGACACCTGCATGCCCAGCTCGGGGGGTGGGCAAAGTGCCTTGCATTTTTGGCTGTGACCATTCCATACTCTGCTAGTCAAGGACATGAAGATCATTGAAATAGGTGGAATGAGAGCCGCCACCAAAAATCAAAAGATATCGATTTGCGTGTACTATAGCAGTGTGATCAGACCGTGGTGATGGAGGCGTACCCACAGCTTCTATAGCATCCCAAGTCATTGTTTCCAAGTTGAATCTTCCAAACTCCATCTCGGGATCTGCCTGCAACCACAGTAACAAAGATTCTAATCCTGTTTGTGAGTCTAAAGTTGCTGCAATTTCTCCATTAAATATGGTCTGGTTCCTTTCTATTTCTGGGATATATGGCTATATGTTTGCAAATCTATCAACTTGAAGTAGCTGGTGTGATCTACACTATTTACTTGAAGAACGAAAAATCCTAAGAGCAGATCTAGTTATTCAGAAGTAATAACATTTTAACTAGATCTGGTAGTCGACCTTTAAAACCCCATATCCACCATACCTGCAGAGCTGTAATATTTGGCACATTCACCAGCGCATAAAGATTCCAACCATGATGATCTGAACTTTCCCTTTGACAACTGTAGTTTCATCTTGGGCATTTGGTTTTAGAGCTGGGCTTTGTATTGAATGCACTTGACATGCAGATTGATAGACTTTGATTGACTTGATTGTGATATGGCTCATATTTGTTATAGCTTAGACTTAGGAAAAGTTTTGGAATGCAGGTCAGAGCAATCAATGGAAGCTTGGTCTACAGATATTTGGAAACAAAACACTGGCCAAACATATTTAGAAATGGGCATATTGAATGGAACTTTGAGGAGATACTCTGAAAATACAAGTGCATTTTTATGACTGATCCTGTACGACTGCTCCTCTGCAAACCTGTAACCTATCGGTAGTCTTCTCTGATTATTTATGAGCTCAACAACTGAAAACATCTAGTTGTTCATATGGCGAAATTATTCTTTTGCCTATTCCTACACTAACACTTTGCACTGCTTCTTAATCAAGTAAACTCATTCTTCCAATGAAGCCATGTAAGAAATTTATTTGCTGACAAAATTCTTGATCTTGATCCCAAAAATAAAAGAATGCGTAGCCAACAGAGATGTGTTCTGAAAAAATGACAGAAACAGCCTTCATCTGACAAGAGTATCCTAATCTTTATACTTCTCAATGATTCCAGAAAATCGGCAATAGGATCAATAAAATAGTAAAGGAATACCTCTTCAAGCTTCTGTTCTGACTGTAAACGAAAATGATGGGGCTAGCTGTCCTCCTTGATCTCAATGATGTATGTGAACTGCTCAACCTTGTCGGAGAAAAATGCAAGCTCAGCAGCTGATCTGAACCTTTCTTCTCTCCTGCACCATACCTCTGTAATCTGATTTCATCAAGATGATATGCTGGCTTGACACAACAAACAATTTCCTTTCCAATAATCATATCTTTGCGGGATATATCAAGACTAGAAAGATCTTCAATATATTCATGACAAGCATCAATAACAACATGCACATTCTTTTGATCATCTCTCTGCTGAAAAGAAGAGCTAAATGAAATTTGAATAAAAAATAAGTCTTCAAAAACCTTAACATTTCCTTTCTCATCACCGTATTGGTCGAATATAGGAGGATCAAGATAAGATCCTAATGACAAAGATGAAGTTTCTTGAATAGCAGAATCAACAATAACATCATGAAACAGATCTGGAAAAACCTCACCTCGTTCCTCATCATAATTTGAAATAGAATATTCATAAGGATAAAGAAGATCTTTCTAGTGTTCAAACTGAAGATTAGGCAGTCCCTGCAAATCTTGTTCCTCATGGTTATTGCAATTTCCCTTGGTCTGCAAATCTGGAAGATGTGGGATGCCCTCAACATCTACTGTTGCTCCAATACTTTCACCTGTTGAACTTTCAATCTGCTCATCATCTTTAAATTTTTCAAAGGAGGCAATATGAACTTGATAACAATCTAAGATAGTGGATGTATTTGGTGTACTGTTTAAAGCATCTATACTATGGCCATCATCCTGTAGATCATCAATATCTTGGTCATGATGAGAAGCATCTCCTGCTGTAGCATATTTCACATAACTATCTGAT
>ML790585.1:487603-498264 GCA_009831015.1 Picea engelmannii | reverse complement strand
CTACGTTCCCATTCATCTCTAGTAGGTATTGGATGAGGGTAACCAGAAATACTTGAGAAATTGCAGAACGCATACCTCTTTGCTAAGATCTGATTCATTTATATACCAGTGGAGTCGCCAACAGATCCGTCCTTCATGGAGTCACCACTGAATTCGTCCTTCATGGAGTCGCCAGATAGTTGATTACAACCAAAATAGTGTCCAGGCTTTGTCTATCATCAAAGATGGATCTTGTGTCGTCTCCCAAGGAAGCTGAGCTTCGATCTCCTCTCCCCGGCAATGGCGCCAATTTGTTATCACTCCAAGAAACTCCTTAGGGTTGTAGGCTAAGAATGCTTGGTAACATAAGAAATTGATAAGCAAAGTATGTGGATCAATGGGATAACTCAAGGGCTTAATGAGAATAACAACTTATCATGCATCCAAATGAGCGAGTTCTTTTAGAAACCAATAATCAGATACAGTAATTGAAATGGGATATGAAGAACACTATTCTAGATAACCAAGTACATTAACATGCAGGGTCATACAAGATAGTAAGAGATCATTCAATTCAAATTTATGAGCTAAATAAGAAGATGACAGTTCTTAATAGCTGAGCTAAATTGAATCAAATTACAGAGCAATGTAACACATGAGAAAATATGACAATGGTAGCAAAAGAAGACTGCCATTCATATCAAGATAAGAGTCTTAGTACATATGCCAAATTGTATCCAAAATGGAACCCCTACAAGATTAGGCATTATTCTTTAAAAAATGCCAGTGCATGTTTGATCGCTAACAGGCGCAACTTGTGTAAACCTAAAACAACACTGATACCCAAGGTTATACTAGAAGACCCCAAAACGCAACTCTTCCGGGATCAGATGAAGACACATGCATTGATCTGCAAGTTCATGGGAATGTGGCCCACAGAAAAAATGTTGCACAACTAGATAAAATACCATTGGAAGCCAAGTGGAGAAGTTGAACTCCACCTGGGCTCGAAAGGATTTTTCACATTAGTCTTTATAAACCTGGAGGACAAGGATAAAGTCTTTGAGGGGGGGGCATATTTCCACGCCTCAGCGGGGTTGTACATGCGTCCTTGGAAGGAAAATTTCTCCACAAAGAAAGAAACCTTTAAAAATGTCCCAGTCTAGCTAAGGATTTACTCCTTACCACTGTACTACTAGCTATCATCCACCTTCGAAGCCACAGGTAACAATCTCGAAAAATATGTCAAGACATTGGAAGCTACTCTAAAAGGAAGATATACATCCTACGCAAGGATCTGCATAGAGATGGATGTTTCGGGGGTTCTCCCGGAAGCCATAAGCCTGGAGTTTAGGGATGAGGAATGGATACAAAGCATAGACTGCGAGAAGATCCTGTTTCGATGTAGAACATGTCATGAACATGGACACCTACTAAGATAATGCCCTCTTAATAAAAAACAAGAAACGAAAAACACCAAGCTACAGCAGGATGAGGACGGGTTTGTGAAGCCAAATCACAAAAGAAGAAGAAACAAAAGACAAGGTAAGGCCCCAACAGGAAGCAACCCGGAAGCCAGGATTAGAACATAAGGAAGAGGTAGGCCCAACCAAGGGGAAGAAGGAGGAAAAGAAAAGACGAAATCTAAGGAAGCTAGTGAACAAGCAACTCATGCGAACACAGAAATTCCAAGTAACAAGGGACAACAGGGAGGTAGCGCAAGTCCGATGGAAGGTGGAAACGAAGATGCCAACACCCCAATGCAGGAGGTAGACAGAGATTCAGAGATGACACCAAGCGAGGTAGGAACAAAAGACCCAGATCTCAAATACATCATGGAAAGGGAATGAATAGATCTACCAAACATACTGGAACAATGGAAAGGGTAGGGAGTAGACAATGTGCCAACGGAGCAACTAGATCACATTCAATATCTCTTCCTCCTAAGGGAGGAAGAAAAATCCAGAGGGATCAAGAACATGCATGGCGAGATAGGACACTTGGGAATCAAAACAGGTGATGGACAACCACAACACTCACCCAAGAAGGCAAGGCGAAAGAAAGGAAAAAAATCAAATAGTGTAGCCCTACAAGAACTAGGAGCCATGATGATAAACTCAGGTAATATTAAAAAATCTTCCCCAACTCCCCCCCACATGTTTAAATAAAGATTATAACATGGAATATAAGAGGCCTAAACAACCCAATAAAGCAACGAATCCTTAAAAATAGACTGAGAAAGGAACAACCTGACCTCTGTTTCATTCAAGAGACAAAATTCACTTTAGATAGAATGGAAACAATCAATAAAAAACACTGGAGTAAGTACAAGAGGTTGGTTGTCGAAAGCCAACAGATGGCGGGAGGAATTCTCACCTTGTGGAACCCACAATTGGTGAACCTACTTACAGCAAAAGCCATGAGACACACACTTTCTATTAACATGCAAACTGTAGGGAACATGATGAAAATTCTATGCACTAATGTGTATGGCCCCCAGGTGATGGAGGAAAAAAGGAGAATGATCCTAGACCTAGAGAATCTAAAGGATCAAACCAACAACATCCATTAGATCATGGCAGGGGATTTCAACATCATCACTACACTTTTTGAGGAAAAAGGGGGCACCAAGAGACTGGACAAAGATGCAGAAAAATTCTCAGCTTTCATTGACAAAATGGAGCTTGTGGACATCAAGACCAACAATGGACAATTCACCTGGAACAACAAATGACTGGATCACCAATAAGTAGCTACAAGGCTAGATAGATTCTTGGTGTTAGAATCCATCATCTTGTAGGGACTAACTTTGGACTGCAACATCCTCCCCTGGGGGGGATCAAACCACTAGCCAGTTCAACTGGAAGCTAATTTTCAAACCACACCGAAGAACATACCTTTTAGATTTGAGAAATTTTGGATCGACCATCCCACCTTCAAGGAGAACATTGACCAATGGTGGTGGGAGGAACTACCAGATGAAGGGACAAGGATGTTTAAACTTTACAAGAAACTCAGGTACATCAAACAAAAACTCAAGGAGTGGAACAAGGAAGTCTTTGGAAACATAAACCAGGGGAAAAAAGTATCGAGGACAGAATGAGGAAGCTACAGGAATTGTGCATCGCAGAGGGATACAAAGAGGATCGAAAAAAAGAAGAGATCCAAATGACCCAGGAATGGGAAGCAAGATGCTAGCAGGAAGAAACTTTGTGGCACAAAATGTCCAGAATAAGGTGGGTAAGGGAAGGGGAGAGGAATACCAAGTTTTTTCATAGAACAACTATTGCAAGAAGATCCCATAACAAAATATTGAAGATTAGGGATCAGGACGGGATCGAAAGATAATCCCACCAAGAAATTGAAAATAAACTGGTCAATCACTTCCAAGGGATAGCCCAAGAACCTAACCAGGAAATATCTGAGGCCATACAAAGAATAATTCAGCACATCCCCAAGTTGGTTATAGAGGATCAAAATTTCAGCCTAAACAAACCCATCACAAAAGAAGAAATTGACCAAATGGTCTAGGAGATGCCCAAAGGAAAATCCTCGAGCCCAGATGGCTTCATAGTGGAATTCTTCAAAGCCTGTTGGGAAGTAGTTAAGCATGACATTTATGGGGTGGTGGAGGACTCCAGGCAGTTGACATCCATCCTGAAATTTTTAAATTCCACAATGATCACTCTAATCCCAAAAGAAAATGAAGTTGGGACCCGAGACCACTACAGGCCTATAACTCTATGCAATGTAGTTTACAAGATAATATCTAAAGTCATAGCCAATAGACTAAAGACACTCCTTCCCACATTGATTTCACAGGAACATGCGGGTTTTTTGGAAGGAAGAAAAATCCTAGACAATATCATCCACGCCCATGAGATTATTCACACGCTGAAAAGCCAAAGGAGAGGGGATATGATAATCCAACTGGACCTGGAAAAGGCATACGACAAAATAAGCTGGCACTATATGGCCAAGACGCTGGAAGATTTTGGTTTCGACTAGCACTGGATCAACTAGATCGTCACTCTAGTCTCAACGAAAAGCTACTCACTGCTAATCAATGAAGCCCCAGCCAAACCTTTATGTCCATCCAGAGGCATAAGACAGGGGGATCCATTGTCCCCCTTCCTGTTCATTCTAATGATGGAAGGTCTAAGAAGAAGCATAAAAAACACAACTGCAGCTGGTGAAATAAAAGGCATCAAACGATTTGAAAACTCTCCAACCTCCACACACCAACAGTTTGTTGATGATACCCTACTCCATGGCACACCCACGGTAAAGGAAGCAAAATCTTTTAAAAGAATCTTAGAAGACTTCGGGTAAGCCTCGAGGGCGGAAATCAACCACTCCAAATCCATGATATATTTCTTCAATACTAATCCAACAGTTCAAAGAAACCTGGCCAACATTATGGGGTTTGAATGCAAAACGCTCCCAACGAAATACTTGGGAATCCCCCTGACGGACAGAGCCTGCAAAAATTCTACGTAGGAAGGAGTTATTAGAAAATTGTAGGAGAGGGTAAAAAATTGGACATACAGAGCTCTTAACCTGGCTGAAAGGATAATCCTCACCAAGATGGTTCTACAAGAAATTCCGACGTATACGATGTCAGTGTTTCTATCCCCCAAAGGAATACTACAAAAGATAAGAGCCATCCAAAGAGACTTCCTATGGCGAGGCACATAAAATAAAAGGAAATGGGCCCTGGTAGCATGGGATAAGGTTTGAGACCAAAAAGCAAAGGTGGCATGGGGCTATAATACCCACGGGTAACCAACGAAGCCTACGGGGCAAAGCTCTGGTGGAGATGGGTAAAAGACAAATCGGTGCCATGGGAAAACCTATGGAAGGCCAAGTATGCCCCTAGCATCAGTGACCATGAGGGAATTCAGTTCATGGGCACAAGGGAGGGATCAACCATATGGAATCTCGCCTGGTGAAATAAGAATTGGATCTGGAAACACAGCTTCTGGGAAGTCAGAAACGATAGAACAACAAGGTTCTGGGAGGATGCATGGCAACAAGAATCCATAATGGAAAACCTGGATAGGGAGGAGCTCCAACATGAAATGATTAGGCAAGGAAAAACAAAAATCCATCATTACTGGAAGCAAAGGGATGGCAGCGCCAGATGGAGGATCTGGGACAAGCTTAATCCACAAAATAGAGCCAGGATCGAAACAATAATGAAAGAGGTGGAGGGGGAATTGGGGAAAAGGAAAATTGGGGTCTCGGAAGAAGAGGACCAATTGAGGCAGGGCAGGAAAAATGGGGGTGAATTCAAATTAAAAGAAGCACGGTATTACATCATGGGCCAGGACCAAGAAAATCTGGAGCAACAATGGGAAAAGATCTAGAAAAGCCCCCAATGGCCAAAAATCAAAATGTTCGAATGGCTAGTTCTCCACAATTGAATTCTAACCTGGGAGAACCTCATGAAAATGGGTGTCATAGATCCCTCTCACTGCCATCTCTGTCAAGCCAAGGAGTAAAAAACGGATCACCTCCTTGACGAATGTAGTTACACAACAAATATTTGGGATTGGGTGGCAGACATCTTCCGCCAATCCAATAGGATCCGAGGAAACATCAGCGCAACCATCAACAATTGGAATGAGGGTTACAAAAAAAATGAAATCGTTAACCTTTGTTGGAATCTAACGTTGGGAATGATCATCTGGACAATCTGGAAAGAAAGTAATCGACACATCTTCAGGAATGAAAGCCTACCGGCAGAAAGGTTAAAGGATACAATAGTCGCTCAAATAAGAGAAACGGTGCAGATTCACAACTACAATAAGGAGACATCTCCACTTACATATCAAGACTCCCACATCCTGTATTTTTTTCATCTAAAAGAATGGCGCAACATCATACCTATAGGGAATGATCTGCGACTCCAGATAGGAGCCCGCAACTAGACTCCCCCTCTGTCAGGATTCCTCAAACTGAATTTTGACAGGGTGGCAAAAGGAAATCCAGGAGAAACAGGGGAAGGTGGAGTGATCAAAGACAGTGGTGGCAACATCATCTGACTGTACGTTGGGAGCATGTGAAACTCAACCAACAACGCAGCGGAATTTGGAGCCCTGGATCTAGGCCTTGAAATCCTAATTCGCGAGAGGATGAAAAACACCATCATGGAAGGTGAATCCACCCCAGCGATCAACACGGCGAAAAAGACTGCAAAATGGCACCAAAGTGGGCAAGGTTCAACAACATTGGTGCCTAGCACACTCCCTATAGAAAATCCAGGAGCATTTGATAACTTTGAATACATTGGAGTTGCACTGGGTGCGTAGGTCAGCGAATGATCTAGCAGACATGCTCACCAATGAGGGGATCGGTAAGGAAGGCCCAGAACTAGACGATACCTAGATCAACATTTTGAGCGGGCAACTCAGAACAGACTGCAACCACATGGTGGCAAAATATCGCGAAGGCAGTTTAAGCATGGAAGGTCACATCGAGGAGGACATCACAAGGCCTCTCGGAAGGTACATGGGCCCCAGGAAAAATATGATTGCCTAACACTTTGCCACTAATTATCATGCAATATCACAATAAGCAGCAGACGGGAGGCCGGAAGCAAGGCCAATACGACAATAATAGTTGCAGGGAAAGCACTAGTGAGAGGCTAGGCAACAAGTCGCATGCAACGAATGACGTAAGGCATGAAGGGTTGAGGATAACCAGGATCAATCCACCTGGTCCAAGTACAAGTATGGGAGCAGCACAGTCAGATCACAAGCGACCAAGGGTAGTGATCACACAGGGACAAAGGACGACCCATCATGATCCCACGAGCCTTAACAAGAAAATTGACAGAAGCGCTCACCACCACAGGCAAACCATGATTGGAAGGACAGGCTCGCAGAGGGGAAAGTTCAATAAGAAGAGGGACATCATAAAAAGACGCAAACAGAATGAGCACAACAACGGGGGTTATTAGAACGTCAAGGGTAGGGAAAGTAAGAATACCTGTGAAGTGAAGCACATGCCGAGTAACCAGTACAGGAGTTGCGCAGGCAAAGAGGGATGGTGCGACTAAAGCAAACACAAAGGAAGAGGAACCCCCAAGGGAAGGAAGTCTCAAACAGTTCATGACAGTTAACAAGAATGGAGTAGGCAATGAAAGATGCGGAGGGCACCTTCCAAACTCTGGTTGAGTCGAAGGGGAAGGTGACCATCACGCGGTGGGAAACGAAATTAAAGGACAAGTGCAAAAGTAAAGTGTGGGATACATTGTTATAGGAAGCAGACTGGGTAACTAATCTGGGGGCCACGCAACCCAGAGAAACCCTCTACCACAAAACGATGGAGATGGCTTGGTTAACCAAGATGATGATCAAAAGTGAATTCATAAATGGAATAATCCATGCAAGAGGACAACAGGGAAAACAAGACAATGTTGGACGAGATCATGCGTCGCATCAACAGTCTGGAAACTATTACCAAACTGTTAGTAGAGGTAGAGAAGGACCAAAAATGCAAGCTGGAGCGGTTGGCAGCTCAGTTCCACCTCTACCTACGATATGTCCATCACATGGACATCACGCTTGCCAATGGACATTTTGCATCAGCCCAAATAAGGAAGACTTGCACGACCTCCCAGAAGGAAGATAACAAGAGCCAGGCAGATGACAGGAAGGAGCACCCCCAAGTGCAGAAACACTTCATAATTCTAGCTTAGTGATTTGTTATTCTATAGGCAGCAAGGCCAGACGTTGTCAGGTTAGCTCAGATATCCCCCTCCATCAGGATTCCTCAAATCGAATTTTGACAGGGTGGCAAAAGGAAATCCAGGAGAAGTAGGGGAAGGTGGAGTGATCAGAGACAGTGGTGGAAACATCATCCGACTGTACACTGGGAGCATGGGAAACTCAACCAACAACGCGGTGGAATTTGGAGCCCTGGATCTAGGCCTTGAAATCCTAAGTCGCGAGAGGATGAAAAACACCATCATGGAAGGTGAATCCACCCCGGCGATCAACACGGCGAAAAAGACTGCAAAATGGCACCAAAGTGGGCCAGGTTCAACAACATTGGCGCCTAGCACACTCCCTACAGAAAATCCAGGAGCATCTGAGAACTTTGAATACACTGGAGTTGCACTGGGTGCGTAGGTCAGCGAATGATCTAGCGGACATGCTCACCAACGAGGGGATCGACAAGGAAGGCCTAGAACTAGACGATACCTAGATCAGCATTCTGAGTGGGCAACTCAGAACAGACTGCAACCACATGGTGGAAAAATATCGTGAAGGCAGTTTAAGCATGGAAGGTCACATCGAGGAGGACATCACAAGGCCTCTCGGAAGGTACATGGGCCCCAGGAAAAATATGATTGCCTAACACTTTGCCACCAATTATCATGCAATATCAAAATAAGCAGCAGATGGGAGGCCGGAAGCAAGGCCAATACGAAAATAATAGTTGCAGGGAAAGCACTAGTGAGAGGCTAGGCAACAAGTGACATGCAACGAATGACGTAAGGCATGAAGGGTTGAGGATAACCAGGATCAATCCACCTGGCCCAAGTACAAGTATGGGAGCAACACAGTCAGATCACAAGCGAGCAAGGGCAGTGATCGCACAGGGACAAAGGACGAGCCATCATGATCCGACGAGCCTTAACAGGAAAATTGACGAAAGAGCTCACCACCGCGGGCAAACCATGATTGGAAGGACAGGCTCGCAAAGGGGAAAGTTCAATAAGAAGAGGGACATCATAAAAAGACGCAAACATAATGAGCACAACAACAGGGGTTATTAGAAAGTCAAGGGTAGGGAAAGTAAGAATACCTGTGAAGTGAAGCACAGGCCGAGTAACCAGTACAGGAGTTGCGCAGGCAAAGAGGGATGGCGTGACTAAAGCAAACACAAAGGAAAGGAAGTCTCGAACAGTTCATGACGGTTAACAAGAATGGAGCAAGCAATGAAAGATGCAGAGGGCACCTTCCAAACTCTGGTTGCGTCGAAAGGGAAGGTGACCATCACCCAGTGGGAAACGGAATTAAAGGACAAGTGCAAAAGTAAAGCGTGGGATACATTGTTACAGGAAGCAGACTGGGTAACTAATCTGGGGGGCACGCAACCCAGAGAAACCCTCTACCACAAAATGATGGAGATGGCTTGGCTAACCAAGATGATGATCGAAAGTGAATTCATAAATGGAATAAGCCATGCAAGAGGACAACAGGGAAAACAAGACAATATTGGACGAGATCATGTGTCGCATCAACAGTCTGGAAACTATTACCAAATTGTTAGTAGAGGTAGAGAAGGACCAAAAATGCAAGTTGGAGCGGTTGGCAGCTCAGTTCCACCTCTACCTACGATATGTCCATCACATGGACATCACGCCTGCCAATGGACATTTTGCATCAACCCAAATAAGGAATACTTGCATGACCTCCCAGAAGGAAGATAACAAGAGCCAGGCAGATGACAGGAAGGAGCACCCCCAAGTGCAGAAACACTTCATAATTCTGGCTTAGTGATTTGGTATTCTATAGGCAGCAAGGCCAGACGTTGTCAGGTTAGCTCAGATATCTTACACGCTCTGGTTTAGGGGGATGTTTTAGTATCTTCTTTTATGTCTGTGTTTTTTTCTCAAACTGGGTATGGAAGGTCTAGTCTGGTTTCCCTTTGTGACAGACCAGTACCATCCCTCGTTATTAGCAACTTGCGCAACTTGGGACCCCCTGGTCTGGTTTCCTTCTAGACAGACTAGGATCCCCACTTTTTGTATCATAATACTTTCGGGTAATATAGATTCCTACACTCACTTACAAAAAAAAAATACTAGAAAAGATTAAAAATGGGAGAAAATAATTTTTTTATCTAAATTAAAAATTATCATTAAAAAATGATATTAATAGTAAAATATTAAAATAAAAATAAATAAAACATATAAAATGGAAATTAACACTAAATAAAAAGGAAAAAATACTAACCATTGATAAAAATGGAAATAATAAATAACATTCATTAAAATTAAGTTAAGGTAAGAAAAACAATCATCTTTCCTTTTTGCATCGAGAGGTGCTCTACAATCTAGTATGGGGGAGATGCTTATGTAACATTGTAACATAACACAATTTATAGTAGGGTATGTATACCTGCATAGACTTTACCAGTAAAATCGTTGGATAAAGGAGGTCTCATACACCAATTTGGTGTCTGGCTTGACCGCGACCTTAAAAAAAATTATTTCATATATATATATATATGAAATATTTTAATATATATTAATATATTTTATAATATTGATATATTATAAAATATTTTAATATATATTAATATATTTTATAATATTGATATATTATAAAATATTTTAATATATTAAAAATATATATATTGGTTTGAATTTGTTCTATTTAATTAATAGATCACGAAAACAATGTAATAGTTATGGAGGTCGTAATATTTTTTTTGACAAAAACTGGGATAATTATATTAAGAAAAATTGTGTGGTCGAAGCACGCTAAGAAGTACAAAAGTTTCATCAATTTTCTTCATCTTATCCATCCATCCTAACAGACCTACAACTATCCTATCCTGCCATACATCATCCTAACTTTCACAAAAATTCAGTACATTCCAAAAATTCTGAGTATGTATATCTACAATAAAAGATGCCTAATATGCATATAATTCTAAAAACC
>ML790585.1:470754-483882 GCA_009831015.1 Picea engelmannii | reverse complement strand
GAGCCAATTTCAATCCTCTTTCCTATAGTCATTTGGTTTTAAGACAAAACCCAAGTATTTCAAACCTTCTTCTAGTTTATTTTCCACAAAGGGAAAATGTTGTATGAAGGCTCCCAACTCCTCTTTTGTTAGCAAGTTTGTTGTAAGTGAAGACTTTCCCTCATTTATAACCATACCTGTATCTTTTGAGAAAATACTTAGGATGTTTTTCACAGTTTTTGCATCTTTTCTGGAGCTCGTACTAAATATTACTACATCATCCACGAAAAGTAGATGTGTAATTTGGAGGGTTTGTGAGATTTTGATGTCAGAGAAAGATCATGTACTTTTTGCTTCCAAAATTGCTCTGCTAAGTTCTTCAGCTACTAGAAGAAAAAGTAGAGGGGAGAGAGGAAATCCCTTTCTTAAGCCTCTTTTTGAGAGAATGTAATGTTCCTAACTTGGCTAGTCTAGGAAACACTGCTAATGTGTGTGTAGGACCAATGGTTTACAAAATATAAATGATCATACAAATAATAAATGCGACAAAGGACTGCAAAGTTTGTATTATGATATCTCTGTGGATTACAAAATGGCCCAATGAGGCTAAATAAAATGACAATACTTGACTAGATCAACAGACAAAGGATCTTAGCCGGAATACAAATAATCAACTAAAAGATAATACCCGGAATATGGGAGCACTGCAGAATCATTGGATGCGTTGGGACTATGGCAGCTCTGACGGTAACTACTGGAAGTCTGGAAAGTTCTCCCTAGGAGATATCCTTCTCGGAATGGCCTGGAAACTGCCCCAAATGATGCACCCTTCTCTAGTCCTCAGTAATGGTATCTGTCGGATCCCTCTACTGATGAATCTGGACCCCGGATGGATACCCCTGGGGGAATGCGCCCCTCTTCTTCTGGAAAAATGCATCCTAGTGATTCCACCATCGGAATTAGACGAGATATGTCTCAAAACGACTGCCTTGGTCTAGTGGGAAATGGGTCAGAAGGGTTTCCCTGAATCTAGTATGATGCTCGCTCTGGAAGCCCAAATGTGCCCGCCAAAAGTGTCGCACGTCCAAGTTTGGAAAATGCGTCCCAATTGATTCCTCCATTAGAATCTGATGAGGAACTAGGAAAAATATGTGCCTTTCCCTCCTCTCAAATGGGTCAGACGGAAATCTCAAAATTCTCCCTAGATGGGATAAGTCGACTAAAAACCCTCTCAGAAGTTGTGCCCTCACTCTGGATGAATGTGCCCTTACTGCTAAACACTATGTAACTGTTGCTGAAGAATGATGGAAGACCTTAATGATCTTCCTGGTGACTAGGGTGTGTCTCTCAACACCGAAATCAACCACTCGTGTCTTCCTCCTGGAATCCACTGAACTATCTCCTCTGAGATGCGCCTCTTCTCCTTAATGACAAGTCATAATCTACATAATGATGAATTAGGTCGCTGACCCTTCTTTACAAATTTCCAAAACCCTAAATCATGTTGAAACCCTAATTCACTGTTGACTTCCAAAACCCTAAATCACTGCTGAAACCCTAATTCACTGTTGACTTCTATTTTTAGCTCATAGTGACTTAAAAGCACTTTTAACCCTTTTTAGCTCAATGTCACTTTTTGAATATAACACCCGTGACTGGAGTTACCTCTAGTAACTCTGTTTACCCCTCTTTGGCCCTAACTATAGTCTAATAGGGAGATTTAGACCATTAAGCCTCCTCTCTGGAGCTCCTATTTGGAAAGGGACATTATAGTCCTCCCTTCCCAAAATTGCTTGTCCTCAAGCAATACCAGTCCAGGGTGCTGCAACACCTGCTCGCTCTCCTAAGTAGCATCCTCTATTGGAAGCCCTCTCCATCTGATCAAACACTCTATGATGACCATGCTCCTCATTTTCTGCTCCCGGAACTCCAAAACCTCCTCCAGAACTAACTCCAACTATCCCTCCTCATCCAACGGGGGAAGCTCCTTAGATGTGCTAATGAATTGTCCCACTACCTTTTTGACATAATACACGTGGAATACTATCTTGCTCCCCTCTGGAAGCTCTAGCTCGTAAGCAACCTTGCCTACTCAGCACATGATCTTGTAAGAACCATAAAATCTGGGCTTGAGCTTCTCGGCCCCACTCTTCTTCAGAGGTGACTGTCTCCAGGGTTGGAGTCTCAAGAAAACCAAATCTCCAACCTCAAAGTTGCGCTCTATCCTGTGCCTATCCGCACTTATCTTATGTCGATTTTGCACCATATGTAGGTTCTCTTTCAACAACTTGAGAATCTCCTGACTCTCTATGATCCAATTCTTGGCCTTGGGAGATCTGCTCTTCCCGAAGACCAAGTCTACCAAAGTGGGAGCATCATATATGTACAATGCTTGGAAGGGTGTCATACCAATGGACATGTGGAAGGTGGTGTTGTAGCAATGTTCTCCTAAATGTAACCACTTTACCCACGTTCTCTGTTGCCCTCCTACATAGTTCCTCAAATACCCTTCAACCCACTTGTTGACAATCTTGGTATGCCCATCTGTCTGAGGGTGATAGCTGGTGCTAGGTGTCAACTCCGTCCCCACCAACCGAAACAACTCTCTCCAAAATTTCCCTATGAACTGAATGTCCCTGTCACTGACGATGTTCTTTGACAACCCATTAAGTCTAAAGACCTCCCTGAAGAAAATATCGACTACCTGAACTGCATTGTACTCTATTGGTATGGCATAGAAGTGAGGTCAATCTGTCGATCACTACATAGATACAGTCCTTACCCTAGACATTGGGTAGACCTATGATGAAGTCCATAGATATACTCTCCCATTTCTGCTCTGGAATGGGGAGTGGCTAAAGTATCCCTGATGGAAGAGCATGCTTTGACTTGTTCTGCTGGCAAGTCACACACTCACTAATGTGTCTCATAACGTCATGTTTGAGGCCCTTCCATGAGAACCTCTCTCTGATCTGTCTATAGGTTTTGAAAAAACCCTGATGGCCTACTAGAGGTGAATCATGAAATGCGGTGAGGATATTCTTCTTGAGCCCTGAATCTGGCACCAAGTAGACTCTATCCTTGTAAAATATGACATCATCAATGACCCTATACCAGTCATCATGTATCTTCCCATCCATCACCTCACAAGCGAACTTGTTCTTGGAATATTCCACTAACAAGTAGGATTTCCAATCTACTGAAATCTCCATCAAAGAACATGTCGCAGGTCTCCTCGATAGTGCATCAGCCACAATGTTCTTCTTCCCCTTGACATACTCTATGTCAAAGTCAAATACCTGTACCTTCGTCACCCATTTCTGTTGGCGCTCACTGAGGTCCTTTTGCTCAAGGAAATACTTCAAATTTTTGTGATTGGTCTTGACCACGAATTTGTTGCCCACCAAATATTGTCTGAACTTGGTTAAGGCATGCATCATTACCAACATTTCCTTGTCATAAATGGAGTACAACCTCTTAGGTTGACTAATATTTCGGCTCTCGAATACAATGGGGTGTCCTCCCTGCATCAAAACTGCACCAATCCCTTCGCCAGATGCATCACACTCTAGTACAAATGACAAGGTGAAGTTTGGTAGTGCCAACACTGGACAAGTGCCCATGAATTCCTTCATGTGATCAAAGGCTTCCTATGATTTCTCGGTCCATATGAAGGCCCCATGCTTGGTAAGATCTCTTAGTGATGCTCCAAGCTGAGAAAAACCTCGGACAAACCGCCTGTAAGAGTTGCACAACCTGAAGAAGCTCCTCAATTCTATCACATTCTTGGGCGTCGGCCAATCCAGAATGGCCCTGATCTTCTCTTAGTGCACTTGTACCCCCTGTGCACTGATGATGTGGCCTAAGTAAAGAAACTCTGTCATACCGAACTCAAACTTGGACTCTTTGGCATATAATGATTGTGCCTCCATGATGCTCAATACCTCATCCAGGTGCCTCATATGCTCTTGCCATGACCGGCTATAGATCAAGATGTCGTCGAATAAAACCAAGACTGGTTTCCTTAACTGATCCCTGAATATATGGTTCATGCAAGAATGGAATGTAGAGGGTGCATTGGTTATCCCAAATGGCATAACCAGGAACTCGAAGTGTCCAAAATGACATCGAAATGTTGTCTTCTCTATGTCCTGCTCTCGGATGATGATCTGATGATATCCAGAGCGTAGATCAATTTTTGAGAAGAAAACTGCCCCATGCAGTTCATCCATCAACTCGTCAATGCATGGGATAGGGTATTGGTTCTTGAGGGTTTTCTTGTTCAAGGCTCAGTAATCAATGCACATCCTCATGGTGCCATCCTTCTTAATAACTAAGACAACTGAAGAAGCAAATGGGTTGTTGCTCGGTCTAATGTGTCCCATCGCCAACAATTCCTTGATTGCCTTATCTATCTCATCCTTGAACCTCCTAGGATGACGATCGAAGGGGGGGGGGTGATCATAGGTTTGGCCCCCTCCTCCAACTCAATGGTGTGCTCAAAGCCCCTATCAGGTGGTCTCCCTGGTGGAATTGCCTCAAAGACCTGCTGATTTCGTCCCAATAAATTCTTGATCTTTGTATGGTACTGTTGTCGACCTTTTGAATCCTTCTGAGTAGTGATCAAGCATTCTGCGGCATATGCTACCTCCCCATGTCTGAATATCCTCTCCATCCTCTTGGTTGAAACTCTCCTGGGCGCTCTTGTCGACATACCGCTTAGAACAACCTTCTTCCCATCCTGATCTCTAAATCCCATTTCCAAGGTTTGGTAGTTGGTAGTGACTTTTCCCAAGGTAATCATCCATTGAAATCCTAACACCACATCTATGTCCGATAGGTCAACCACATAAAATGTGTCTCTCACTGTGTAGTTTCCTAACTTCATCTCTAAGTTTGGAACTCTATCTAGACACTCCACTGTGTGGTCATCTTCCACCGCAACATCAAACCCCTCAAACTCCTCTGTCTGAAGTGCTTGTCTCGATACTAGTGAAGCATCGATGAAGTTGTGGGTGGCCCCACCATCTATCAGGGCGATTTCCCATTGCCCTTAAATAATCCCTCTGATATGAAGGGTATCATACCTGGGAACACCAGAAAGGGTTGCTATGACTCCTCCCTTTGTTGGTTTCCTCCTGTTAGCCTGCTCTAGAGGTTGTGGGACTACTGGAGGATGGGCTTCTGTCGGTGTCGGTGGTCTACGGGAGGCTGCTCCTCTGCTGGTGCTGACTCCTCCTCTGAACTAGTGGATCCACTATCCTGATCCTCCTCCTCACTATCCACACTGTCTGTTTCTACCTCAATATAATGAATCTCTCCCTTGCCCATGCACTTGTGGCCTGGGACGCAAGGATCTCTGCAGCTGAAGCAAAGCTTCTTCCTCATAAGATCTCACCTAGTCTCATCATCCAACTTCTCCTTTCCCTTCCATTCTCTCTGGAATGGCTTCCTGTCTCGATCCCTCTAGCGCACAAATGGTTTGGAGAAAGTTTTATTCTTTGGCACTGAGTCTGCAAGATCTCGAGTGTGAAGGATGGAATCCTGCAAAGTGGGAGGCCTGTATGCCTTCACCCATCCTCTCAAAGTCTCTGTGAGTCCTTCTATGAATAGCATGATCATCCCGACCTCTGATATATTTGTCACTGCCATGGCTACCCGCTGAAACTCTGTGATGAACGCCTCTGCTATGCCAGTTTGTCCCAACTGGGCTAGATCCCTGAAGTGTATCTTAGGATCCTTCCTTTCAAACCTGTCCATGAGCCTATCTGTAAACTCCCTATAGGAGGTGATGTGACTATGATGCAATGTCACCAGTCCATGATACCACCACTCGTGTGCCTCACCCTCCAAGTGTAAGGTCACGAAACTGATGGACTCTGTCTCGGTCATTTGGTTGAGCTTGTAATACGTGTCTATCTTATGTACGCAAGCTTTGGCGGTGTATTTGGATGATCCGTCGAAAGAAGGGATGGTTAGTTTCCCAAATTTTTGGATGAAATCGAGGTTATGCCCCTGCTGTTGTTGTGGTCCTCCCCTCTGCGGATCTCTGGGGTGGTTCCTGAGTCTAAGTGCACAATACTCAACTAAGTTCATGTCCTGATGGAATTCATGACCCAACGTTGCATACTCCCTCCTATACTCTACAATGTCGTCTGCATGAGTGCGTGGCCTCTGTGCTATCGGTGGCGGTGCTGCTACCGAGGGTGCCCTCTGGAAACTGGGAAACAAGGGTCTGGGAATCCTACTCGCAGAGGTGTATGTGCAAGAGGGTGACTGGGGTCTACTGCTTTCTCCTGAGTTCCCCTGTGCTGCATGCAAGACTTGTGTTTCTAGGGTGCCCACTCTAGCCAATCTATCAACCACCTGTGCCAAGGACCGAGACATGGTCCATTGACTAGCTAACATATCGTTGATAACCTGCATGAAATCTATCTCTAGATCTATGGGGGCCTTTCCATTGCCCTCTAGTCGCTCATATTTGTCTCCTAGCATCCTCTCAGCCTCGCGCTCAGCCTCACGCTTTGCCCTTCTCTCTGCTTCTCTGTGTGCCTCTTCCTCTTCCTCTGAGCTAGGAGGAAAAGGGTGAAAATTAGGCCTATGCCTTATGTCTGTTGTAAGTGACATATTCGTCACCTACGTGTCAACGGCCCTCTGGGTCTTCTGTTTCACTCATTGTCTTTAGTCACGGGTTGACAGGACTAAAGCTCTGATACCACTGTAATGTTCCTGACTTGGCTAGTCTAGGAAACGTTGCTAATGTGTGTGTAGGATCAATGGTTTACAACATATAAATGATCATACAAATAATAAATGTGACAAAGGATTGCAAATTTTGTGTTATGATATCTTTGTGGATTACTAAATGGTTGAATGCGGCTGAATAAAATGACAATACTCGACTAGATCAACAGACAAAGGATATTAGCTGGAATACAAATAAGCAACTAAAAGATAATACCCAGAATATGGGAGCACTACGGAATCAATGGATGCGTTGGGACTATGGTAGCTCTGACAGTAACTCCTGGAATTCTGGAAAGTTTGCCCTGGGAGCTATACTTCTCGGAATGGCCTGGAAACTGTCCCAAATGATGCGCCCTGCTCTAGTCCTTAGTACCGGTATCTGTCGGATCCCTCTATTGATGAATCTGAAACCTGGATGGATACCCTTAGGGGAATGCACCCCTCTTCTTCTGGTAAAATGCGTCCTAGTGTTTCCACTATCGGAATCAGATGCGATATGTCTCAAAATGACTACTTTGTTCTTCTGGGAAATGGGTCGGAAGGGTTTCTCTGAATCTGGTCTGATGCTCACTTTGGAACCCCAAATGTTCCCGCCAAAAGTGTCACACGTCCAAGTCTGGAAAATGCGTCCCAATTGATTCCTCCATCATAATCTGATGAGGAACCAAGAAAAATATGTGCCTTGCCCTCCTCTCAAACGGGTCACGGGGAAATCTCAGAATTCTCCCTGGACGGGATAAGTCGACTAAAAACCCTCTCAGAAGTTGCGCCCTCACTTTGGATGAATGCGCCCTTGTTGTTGAACACTATGTAATTGTTGCTGAAGAATGATGGAAGATCTGAATGATCTTCCCAGTGACTAGGTTGCGTCTCTCAACACTGAAATCAACCACTGGTGTCTTCCTCCTAGAATCCACTGAACTATCTCTCTTGAGATGCGCCTCTTCTCCTCAATGACAAGTCATAATCTGCATAATGATGAATTAGTTCGCTGACCCTTCCTTTATAGCTTTCCAAAACCCTAAATCATGTTGAAACCCTAATTCACTGTTGACTTCCAAAACCCTAAATCACTGTTGAAACCCTAATTCACTGTTGACTTCTATTTTTAGCTTATAATGACTTAAAATCACTTTTAACCCTTTTTATCTCAATGTCACTTTCTGAATATAACACCTATGATTGAAGTGACCTCTAGTAACCTTGTTTACCCATCTTTGGCCCTGGCTATAGTCTAATGGGGCGGTTTAGACCATTAAGCCTCCTCTCTAGAGCTCCTATTTGGAAAGGGACATTACAGAGAAAGAAAGGGGAAGCAGAACCATTGATTAACACTGAGAAGGAAACTATAGTAATACATCACATGATCCACCTGACGAAAGAAGCTGCAAAGCCCAAGTCTGTTAGTAAAAGGCGAATGTAGAGCCAACTTACTATGTCGTAGGATTTGGAGATATTGCACCCTTTAGTTTTCTGGATTTTATACCGTGTAGAGCTTCTTGTGCTACCCCTAAAACTTCGTGGATTTGTCTTCCTTCCAAAAAACCAAACTGCTCACTCGAAATTTAGTCAGAGAGGATTCTTTTCACTCTTCTTGCTATAATTTTTGAGACAATTTTATAGATGTAGTTGCAGAGGGAAAGTGGCCTAAAATCATCCAAGGTAGCATGGTTTTCCGTTTTGGGGATTAGAGCTAAGAAGGTGGAATTTAAACTTATTGGCATTCATCCTGTAATTATGATATCTTCTACCATATCGAGTAAATCATGTCCCAAGTGATCATAGAAACCCAAAAATAACTCAATAGTCTAGCCATCAGGGCCTAGGATTTTATCTTTTTGGAAGCTTCGAATTACTTCTTCTTCATCGGTAAATGTTTCCATCAACATTCTGTTATCCTCATCATTGGCGAATATTGGGAAGTATTGATCCATACGAACCACTTCTTCTATTGTAGCATGGTTCTTTGCTT
Organism: Picea engelmannii; assembly: GCA_009831015.1. Taxonomy (NCBI): domain Eukaryota; kingdom Viridiplantae; phylum Streptophyta; class Pinopsida; order Pinales; family Pinaceae; genus Picea; species Picea engelmannii. The sequence goes on along the minus strand of ML790585.1, from coordinate 475,184 downwards.
TGAAGAGTTCTTGAAAGTGATTTTTCCCTAGTCTTGACATTCCCTCAAAATTGTTTTCCTGATTTCCATCCTCGTCCTTTAAATTCCATATGGTATTTGCACACTTTCTACCTTTTGCAAAGGCTTGAAATAAATTAGTGTTCTCATCTCCATTTGTCAACCAAATAGCCCTACTTTTCAGCCTCCACATTTCTTCCTTATCCTTGAGTAGCTTGTTTCTCCTTTCTTCCATTCTGAGTAGTGAGATTTTGGCTTCTAGTGTAGCATAACCACCCCCTTCTTCCTTTGAAATCCTTTGTAACTGGGATTCTATTTCTTTAAGCTCCAAGTCCTCAACTTGTCTTTTCTAGAAAGCCCAGATCTTTGTGTTTTCTTTGATCCTTTTTAAATTTTCAACAAAGTGAGACGCTGTCGAATGATCTCTTTCCTAGTGAAAGGGTATCCAATTTTCTCTCACCAAGTTAATAAATGAGTCATATGTTAGCCAGGTCTTACTGAATTTGAAAGGGCTTGTTGGCTTTCTCGGCCCCTATTTTAATTCCAAAAAGATCAGAACGTGATCATAAATGCCTTCAAATCCAATCCATTGTTTTAAATGTAATGGTTTTTCAATAAAGAGTCAGTTATCAAAAAACAATCTAGTCTCTTTGCTATGCTATCATCCCCCACCTTGTTATTTCTCCAAGTTGGTTTGAGTTTGATAGGTTCGATATCCAATAAATTGCATTTCGCAATTTTTTGTGTGAAGTAACCCACCAGTGGGTCTGCTCTCGCATGTGCTCCCCAAACTTTTGAGAGCCCAAATGAAAAATTTAGATCTCCTCCTAAAATAACTTGCTAGCCTTTCAAGAAGGACTTATTGAAAAGAGTATCCCAAAAAGTGCCTATGCTCTGACAAGGACCATATATGTTGATGATGTGAAGTTTTTTGTCCATCTTCGGCAGAGAGATCGTAATGTTGAGTCCTGAATCTATGCCTCAAGAATTTGAAACTTTGATAGAATGAGTGTTCCATCCTATTTCCAATCCTCTCAATCTTCCTGTAGCATCCAGGGTTTCAAAATCCCATCCTGGGAGTAGAGATTTTAATTTGGATTTTGTCTCCTCCCCTGCCCCCAACGTCTCTTGTAACATCAAAATTTCAGGGTGTTCAAACTCTATCACCCTTTTTAGGGATGGTCTTTTGAGGGGTCAGCTAGACTCTTGCAATTAAAAGAACAACATTTCATCACAAACCCTTCACATGTGTTCTCCTTTCTCTAAGCGCTGGTTCGATGAAGAGTTGTTTCCCGACGAACAGATCATTTTTTGGATTTTATTTGTTCTTTCGAAATCAACGACTTTCTTCCCCGCCCACTTTTCTCCGAAGTGTTTACCGATTCAGTGGCTAGACCTCCTGAGGCCACCGTTTTTGTGATCTAAGGTAATAGTGGCCTGAAGAGGTCGTTGAGGATGATGACAAAGTATCCTCTTCAAAATGAGAGATACACTTAGAGCTAGGAGGTTCACTCGTATCAATCTTCAAAGGAGCCGGCGGATGAGTGGCTAGCATAGAGGAAAGGTTTGAATGGATTGGGAAATTAAGAGCCTTCAACCACTCAGTGCCTTCGAAATTTAAGTTTTTTATTAAAATAGTAATAGGAGGAGAGGAGGGTAAAGAAGTACCTGAGGTCGTGATAGGTACTAAGGACGAGATTGTTTTGGAGACCCACATGTTTTCCTCTTCCCTTGAAGATTTGAGTCCTGAAACAAATGTGGATGCATGTCGTTCCAACACCAGAGCCTCCTGTTCTGCTTCAATTGGTCGGATTTTTTGTTTCGCAGATTGTTTTCCTTCATTGGAAGACACTGTGGGAACTCTATCCTCCTGAAACCGAGTAAAATATTTGTTTCTTTTATAACCCAATCCTCTGGTCCTTACAGGCATACTGTAGTTTTTAATCAAATGACCAAATTGATGGCATCTCCTACATCTGAAGGGGACATTTTCATAGTCCAATCTCTGAGTATGTGTAAAACATCCCCAACTAAGGTCGACTTCTTCACCAAGACCTTCCCTGATATTTAGATTGAATAGGACCCTTGCCACCTTCCTTTGCTTTGTTTCTTCATAAGTCATCTCTGCATCAAGAAAGTCTCCCAAGAAATTCCCAATTAGTTTGAAGTATTCAAAGGACCAGAAGTACAATGGGAGTGTCGGTAGTCGCACCCAGAATAGAATAATGTCCATCCTTTCTTACTGGCATCAAAAAGAGGGCTCCAAGGATTAAGGAGTAAAGGGGAATTGTTTACACTCCAGGGTTTTCCTAGCACCCACTTTGTATGCTCTGGTTGTAGGAAGGTGAAATCGAACTAGTTCCTATTGAGGTCAACAATTTCTGGGACATAGTCGAGTTGTTCCTTCCAAGCACTATGCATCCATTCGACCATAGTTTTGAGTGAAAAATTTCTACCACTGGCTCTACCCACCAGGGTTTGATTTTCCATAAGAACGACCTAACTTAAATCCACTTCTTCCCCAAGAACTAGGTTTCCAATGTTCCCCTTAGACTTTAAACTTTTTCTTTTTAGTCTATGTCCTTCCCTTGTCTTCCTCCTCAAGACATTATGCTCAGATCCTTCACCAGAACCATGGGGGTAAGGGAGCCACATGTGTGTACTCTCTTATCTATTTTTTCCAATCGAAACCCCTATGCTCCTCTGCTTCTACAAAGGCTGATATGAAGCCTTTGGTGGTGGATTTTTTTGGAAAATCCACTTGTTCCCCTAGGAGTATGGGGAGCCCATATACAACTTGTTCTTCTACCTCTGTTGGGAACCTTTTCGTTCCACAGTGTTTTCCAAAAGATCTGTACTCCTCTTGGGAAGAAGGTGGTGAAGAAATAAGAAACCCTCCTTTTGTCTGATTAAACCATTCAATATCTGAGGCTCGTTGTGGACTGAGGGAGGATAGGGTTCCTACATCGGGTAGATGCGAACCTAGTTTCCAATGTTCTTTAAAATCTGCGAAGAACACATTTTCGATCAGGGGGGACTAGAAAAGGGGCAAATTACCAGGTGAGGAAACCTTAAGCTCGACCTCCATATTTTGTTGTGATAGCAGGGGTGCTTCCCCCTTCTCAACCAGTTGATATCTCGGTCCTCCACCTGTTTGATCGCACAACTCCCCAGTTTCCAGTAGGTTAGATTCCACGTAAGTCCGGGTCTCCGTGTGGCCTCTGGTTTATACCGACCTTCGCGAAGAAATTACCACCGTGAAAAAAAACCACCGAAAAATGAAAAATTCACTACAGATTCTAAAACCATCCCGAACCTAACCACAGTCTAAAGAGATAACCCGCGTTTTGTTTGCATAGGCCATTTTCCCCCTTTTTATTTTTAATTTATATAAATTACTTTTCCTATTAATTTAGATGAAAAGAAATTTGTATTCTTTAGTTTTACCCTTTTCTAATATTTAATTAAATTTAATTATTTAATCTATTAATCAATTAATCCATATTTCATCTATGATCATTAATCTTTTGACTCAATATTTTTTTATTTAATTTTATTAATATTTATGGTTAATTCACTTTCTTTTTATTTATTATTAATCTTTATTTATTTAAAATATAAATAAGCAATTTATTATTAACAAAACTTTCTCTTTATAACTTCATTTTTAATTCTAATTTTTATTTCTTTTCATTCATACAAACCAATATTCATATTATAATTTATATATTTTTTCATATTTGATTTTTATCTTTTTTTAATATAGATCTTGATTTAATTATCTATAATTATCTAGTCTATCAATTAATTAATCTAATAATCCATTTGACAAATTTTTGGAATGGGGAATATTCAACGTGGAATGGCTAGAAGTTTCACCCAAAAAATATTTTAAATTATGTTATATCCAAAGACGTAGTCTAAACGTTCTACGTTTTTACCCTTTTCAGGGCATTTTTTCTGGTTTCATCCAAAATCTGGCCAGAAATTTAGAAAAACAGTTGGAATTGCATATTTCAGTAGCTGAGATTCCATACAACCGGTGTCTTTATGCATTCAAAAACATGATTTGAACACTGTAAAATTGTGATTTCGCCAACAATTGCATAGTCGTCGAAAAAGTAAAAAACATAGAATGTTTAGACTAGGTTGTTGTAAATTCCAACCTTGTACAATGTCTATTGTAAACAGATATTCAGAAAAGAACAGAAAAGATACAATGACAAATACAAACATTACACAGAGATTTTTCTCCTAGAAACCCAAACCGGGAAAACCAACATATATTACATTCATTCATTGTGTTACATTGTTTACAATACAATATACATATAGGAGCTAGCGGCATCCAAAACCCTAACCCAATGACCTGGATTAGTCCAAAACCCTAATTCCTTAACCGGAAATAGAAAACCATCGGCAAAAACCATGTG
>ML790585.1:410016-457073 GCA_009831015.1 Picea engelmannii | reverse complement strand
TCACTTAAACAACAAGGAAAGAATAAGTTAGCCCCGAAATATTACAGACCATATCAAATTAATAGAAAAATCAGTCCCGTCGCGTATGGATTGGACTTACCAGATAACAGTCGTATCCACAACGTTTTTCATGTATCATGTCTCAAAAAAGTTGTTGGCCAACGCAAAAATGTGCAAACTTTACTTCCCATGTTGGATGAAGAAGGCAGAATGATTTTAGAACCAGAAGCCATTATTGCCTCTAGAGAAAAGAAGTTACGATCTCGCATAATCAAAGAATATCTCATCAAATGGAAAAACCTTCCAGCGAAAGATTCAGCATGGGAGTCCGAACATTTTCGTCAATTACACCCGTCGTTACCAATGCTTTGAGGACAAAGCATTATTAAAGAGGAAGACAATGTTATGAACATAAATACATATAAATAAATGTTCATAACATAATAATTAATTAGTAAATAGTTAGTAATAGTAATTAGTAATAATGAAAGGACATGTTCTCCAAAAGACATGTCTAGTGGTGAAAGGGCACCCCTGTGTGGGTATATAATCAAACCCTCCTTCTCAATTGTAAATCATCATCTTTTATCAATTATTTATATTTATACATTATTATACAATTGCATTCCTGGTTATCTATTACACCAGCATGTATAAATGAAGAAAAAAACAATACTCTTATCAAGGAAATTAGTGAAGAATAAGTATCACAAGAAATATGGGGATTGGGCCAGGACAAAGCCCCTGGGCCTGATGAGTTTTCCATCCAATTTTTTAAATTCTTTTGGGAAACAATTAAATTTGGCTTGAAACAAATGTTAAATTACACTTTAGGGAAAAAAAGAGTAGGTGGAGCAACCAACTCAACCTTCTTATCTCTAATCCCAAAAGAGGCCAATCCATCCAATTTAACCAAGTTTAGGCCAATCTCTCTATGTAATTCAACCCATAAGCTTACAAAAAATATAGCCAACAAAATTAAACCTCTACTATCCAAATTAATTTCAGAAAATCAGGGAGGTTTCATGGAGAACAGACAAATTATAGACAATATTGTGCTTGTTCAAGAGGCGATCTACACAAGTAGGGTCCAAAAAGAAAAAAGGAATGGTTATAAAACTTGATAAGGAAAACGCCTTTGTCAGAGTCAAGCACTCATTTCTCTTCTTTGGTCTCTGCAAATATGGGTTCTCTGAAGCTTCCATTGATTGGATCTATGCTTGCATTGGATCTCCTTGGATCGCCCCCATGATAAATGGAAAAATATCTTAGTTATTTCAATCAAACGGGGGATTAAGGCAGGGCTTCTCTCTCCCCCCCTATCTATTTATTTTAATGGTTGAATCCGTCAGCGAGAAATTAGAAGTTGTAGGCATAATGGGTTGTCTTCCTGGTTTACATATAACCTGGGGTGTAAAGGAAATTAATCATTCTCAATTCACCGATGATACCCTCCTCCTGGGGGTTGCCTCAACCATCATTTCCAGGTATTTTAAAAAGATCATTGAATTTTTTCGCTTGACATCAGGGAGTAAACTAAATAGCAATAAGAGTCAAATTTATGGTTGGAACATGTCAAAGGAACTCCAATCAAATATTTCCATAATTTTTGGTTTTTCGATGGCAGGCAATTGGTCCTCCTTTAAATACTTGGGCATGCCAATATCTCTAAAGTCCCCTTCCTCCCAAACTTGGCAGGAAGTACTTGGAACAATGGAAACTTCCATTCAAAATTGGGGTGATTGATGGCTAAATCCAACAGGTAAAATTACTCTTATAAAACATGTTCTATCTTCTCTAACTATATTTTAATGTGCAAGCCTTCCGACACTGAAAGATCAAGTGTGGTAAGCAGTGCGGTAAGGATGCTACAATGGTATGTTTGGTTACATGTTTAGTAGGCAAAGTAGTAGTCCAGGCAGAGAGTGCAGAGTGTAGTTCTTCAGGTTCTTCAAGGTCAAGGTTGCCATCAATGCCAAAGGGGGAGATTGTTGGTATATTTATAGACAAAAGATGCAAGCAGTGTGTTTGTTATTGATGGTGAGATCAACACGATCAACAATGCAGGGAATTGATGGAGAGATCAACACAATCAGCAGCGCAATGATGATGGCATGGCAATATTAATAGTGAATATCAACAGTGATCGTTGGATCACCCACTCAGAATTCCCGATGACTGTCAGATCTGAATACAGATAGGAGGAACGCGCAAAAGAGGAGAAAAAATATCAGACGTTGGATCTGAGCATAAGGACCGACCATTGTTGGATCCAGAAGAAGGAGCACGATCTTAAAGTACAAAATGAAGCAGGCTTACAAAGTCCCGAAAGCAGGAGGATCGTCCATCGTCGAGGAGGACACATGGCGAACGATTAGAATTTTGTTGACTTGCACATTGGAGGAGTCAACAGAGCATGGTGTGGGAAAGAGATATGCGATATCCCAAAATGATCTGGGTCGTCAGATCGAGGATTGATCTGAACCCTTGGATCGAGGGTCGTGGACCGTTGGATGCAGACTACACATGGCGAGAGGTCATCCTTTCGCTGAATGGAAAGTCAAAGGAAGTAGGATCTTTGTCCTTTGAAATTGTGAAACGCGAAACCGCGATTCAATCTGAGTCGTTGATCAAGGGAGAGTGTGGACCATTGATCTGGCTCCATTTCTGAGTTTCAGATACCGGGAGTTGGAGGATTCAAGGACACTCACGACAAAAGTTGTGAATCGCGAAGCGCGCTTTGTGGATAAGCGCCTGGACACTATCGATGGTCACGAGAAGGGAATGATCCAGTCCAACGAAGCTCCATTTCAAATTTTTTAACTGTGGTAAGATAAGTCATTTTTCATGTAAGTGTCCTCACCAGAAAAATGATCATAACTCTGATGATGAAAAGAAATACAAATTTAATAAATATAGTAAAAATAAAATTTTGTGTGCAAACAATGACAACTCCTCAAAAGACATAGATAGTGATTCATCCTGTGAAGACAAAGTGAATGATTTTATGCTTATGGATATGGGAGATCTTGGTGATGAACATTCAGGAGGTGAAATGGATGATGAAGAAGATGTGGTGGATATGGAAGGTGAATTAATTAGTGCTTTGGAATAAATTGACAGAGTCAGATGTAAGAAGAGAAAACAAAAACGGTTGTTGATGCAGTTTAAAATGAATGATAAAAAACCCGATGAAGACTTTGCTCTACTAAAAGTAGAGTTAGAAGAGGCAAATAAAATAGAAGACATTCTGAAACAACAGTTATAAGTGAAGAAAGCGAGGTGTGAAGACTTAGAAGAAGAGATAGTAAAAACCAGAAAAGAAATGGAGAAGTTTAAGGCATTGTATCACCAAAATATGTCAAGTATTAAAGCCTCGGAAGAATTAACTTCCTTTCTAAATCAACAAAGGAATCCAAAGTTGAAAGCTGGCTTGGGCTATGAAGAAGGATCAAGTAGTGATTATCCAAGTATTACAGAACCCATCAAGTTTGTCAAATCTACAATCATTGACAACAACCACTTTGCAGAAACAAAGAAAGAAAATCAGCCACCAAGAAGGAATGAAAGAAAAAGTACCTGAACCGAATCTATAGATCAGAGAAACTATCAGCATGGAAGAAATCGACCCACTCAAAGAAGACAGTCGTTTTCCAGGTACAAAGGATTTTTCTATGGATATTGTTTTTTCTATTCTAACTTTGGTCACAAATCTATAACTTGTTCTTTAATATTTAGATATGAGCAATCAAGTTATTCAAGGAATAATTATCTGCCACCACAAAGATTGAGACAGCCAAGCAACATACAATCACAAACTATAAATCATGTGATGACTGGGAGAAGGATGCAGGTGAAACATAACAACAGTTATGAGCATAACAATCGTTATGATCTGTTATTCAGTGAACCAGAATGTTACAACTGCCATAATTATGGACATAAAGATGCAAACTGTTGCTTAAGGAACTATAAGCCAAATCTGAATCCTGCTGCTGAAAATTTCAAGGTTTGGAAGAAGAAAGAAGATGACTAGTGTGGATTAGTGTTATCAGCCCAAAGACAAAAGAATCCCTGGTATATTGACAGTGGATGTTCCAAACATATGACTGGAGACAAAAGTAAGTTTCTAACTCTAAGTGAAAACAAATCAAGAAATGTAACTTTTGGAAACGATGCACCAGGAAAAATAAAAGGTAAATGAATGGTAAGTCTGAGAAATGACAAATGAAAAGCTCAAGATGTGTTATTTGTAGATGGTATGAAACACAATTTGCTTAGTGTTAGTCAAGTCTATGACCGAGGATGTGAAGTTGTTTTTACTTCTAAAGATTGTAAAATAAAGTCTATGAATTCATGACAGTTGGTTGCAAAAGGGATAAGAATAGAAAACAATGTCTATGTGTTAAAAGAAGAAAAAGAAGAATTCCACTTAAGCAAGTATGATGAAAGTTGGCTATGGCATAGGAGACTTGGTCACTTAAATTTTGATCATATAATCAAACTTATAAACAATGGGGTAGTAAAGGATCTTCCAAAGATATCTAAGCCATATGAGTCTGTTTGTAAACCTTGCCAGATAGGAAAGATTACTCGGACACAGTTCAAATCAATAAACTTTCCTTCAACAGAAAAACCTCTCCAGTTAGTACATATGGATTTATGTGGACCATCAAGAAAAGAAGGTACATGAAAAGAAAACTATTTTATGTTGATTATTGATGATTATTCTAGACTAACATGGGTTTCCTTTTTGAAGGAAAAATCTGAAGCATTTGAAAAATTCAAAGTGTTTAAGGCTCTGACTGAAAATCAAACAGGAAAAAGATTGAAGGCATTAAAGTCTAATAGAGGAGGAGACTTTAGTTCATGGAACTTCAAAGAGTTCTGTGATAAACATGGAATCAAATGAGAATACACTATTCCAAGGACTCCACAACAAAATGGACTAGTTGAGAGACAAAATAGATCAGTTCATCATATGGCAAGATCAATGATGAATGAAAGGAATATTTCTCAGACATATTGGGTGGAAGCAATTCATACATCTGTTCATATCCTTAACAAATCTCATCTCAGGCCATACAGTGAAAAGACTCCTTATGAACTATGGTTTGGAAGACCTGCTTCAATCAAGCATTTTAAAGTCTTCGGGAGTAAATGTTATATCAAGAATAATGATGAAAATATTGGCAAATATGATGATAGGGTTGATGAAGGTATCTTCTTATGTTATGCTACAAACAGTAAATCATACAGATGCTACAATAAGAGGTTGCATAAATTGGTTGATTGTATCAACATAAAAGTTGATGAAGAAGTCCCAGTCAGAAATGTAAACAGTGTTGAACCAAACACAAAAGATATAGTTGAAGATGAAGATGAACAGGTCCAAGGATCAGAAAGGGAAGAAGATGAATTAGATGAAGATACGAATACTCAAGCTGACACAAATCAGTAGAAAGAAACAAAATCACCTCTCAAAATTGTTAGAAAGAATCATCTTGAAAATCAGATAATTGGAGATATAAACAAATGATTTCAGACAAGAAGGAAATTATTTAAAGACACAGAACAATCTCAGATTGCTCTTCTATCTATGATTGAACCTAAAATTTTTGATGAAGCCAAAAACCATGATGATTGGACTAGAGCTATGAATGAAGAGCTTGATCATATTGAAAAGAACAATACTCGGGAGCTTGTTCCTAGACCTGAAGATAAGAATGTAATAGGTTCCAAATGGGTGTTCAAGAATAAAATGAATGAAAAAGGACAAGTTGTTAGAAATAAAGCCAGATTGGTCTGTAAAGGGTATGCACAAGTTGAAGGTTAGGATTTTGATGAAACTTTTGCACCAGTGGCAAGATTGGAAGCCATCCGAATGTTTCTTGCATAGTCATGTCATAAGAACTTTAAAGTTTATCAGATGGATGTTAAGTCATCATTTCTTAATGGAGATCTAGAGGAAGAAGTATATATGGAGCAACCTGAAGGATTCTCATTGACATATAATCCTGATTATGTTTGCAAGCTGGAGAAGGCTTTATATGGACTGAAACAAGCACCACGAGCTTGGTATTATAGATTGGACAAAATTTTACAAGACAAAGGGTTCAAGAAAGGTATTGTTGACAACAATCTCTACATCAAGTCTAAAGGTGATGATTTACTAGTTGTTTTGATTTATGTAGATGAAATTATTTTTGGTTGTACTAATGATTCCTCTATTCAGTGGTTTGCTAACTCTATGCAAACAGAGTTTGAGATGTCCATGATAGGCGAACTGTCATACTTTCTTGGTTTACAAGTACATCAAAGCTCTACAAGAATATTTATCACTCAAGAAAAATATCTGAAAGAGATGTTGAATAAGTTCCAGATGTAATATTCTTCTCCTGTTAGTACACCTATGGTGGTCGGTTGTAAACTCAGTAAAGATGATATTTCACCTGATGTTAATCAAAGGTCATATCGATCAATGATAGGCAGTCTTCTGTACATCACGACATCTCGTCCTAATATAATGCAAGATATTGGAATGGTAGGTCGTTAAGTCTGCTCCTAAACATAGTCATTTAGTAGCTGTAAAAAGGATATTCAAATACTTGAAGGGCACAATGACTTATGGTTTGTGGTATCCTAGAAATCAGAATATTCAGTTAACTACTTATTCAGATGTTGATTGGGAAAATTGTGTGGATGAGAGAAAGAGCACCAGTGGAGGTGCATTCTTCCTGGGTGACTCGTTGGTAGCATGGATTAGTAAGAAGCATGAATTTATTTCCTTATCAACTACAAAGGCATAGTACATTGTTGATGCTACTTGTTGCACTCAGATTTTATGAATGATCCAAACTCTTGCAGACTTGAAGGTAAATTATACTAATCTAATTCCAATTCACTGTGATAACACCAGTTCCATTAGTGTCTCCAAGAATCATGTTCTTCATTCCAAGACTAAGCATATTCCAATCAAATATCATTTTGTCAGAGAGAAGGTTACAAATAGAGTTGTTCAGTTGAATTATATTCCTTCCACATAACAGATAGCTGATATCTTTACTAAACCATTAGTAGCAACACCTTTTGGGTATCTTCGTCAGAAGTTGAGGGTTATATCTTCTTTTGTCTAATTTGCTCACCTTGTCAGGGGGAGTATGTGATTGTCACATATCTGATACCTTCGAGATGTATTGCAACAATTCAGGGGGAGCGTGTTTCTTGTTTGACATTGATGTCAAAGGGGGAGAAAAAGTGTGGTAAGCAGTGTGGTAAGGATGCTACAGTGGTATGTTTGGTTGCATGTTCGGCAGGCAAAGTAGCAGTCCAGGCAGAGAGTGCAGAGTGCAGTTCTTCAGGTTCTTCAAGGTCAAGGTTGCCATCAATGCCAAAGGGGGAGATTGTTGGCATATTTACAGACATAATATGCAAGCAACGTGTTTTTCGTTGATGGTGAGATTAGCACGATCAACAACGCAGGGAATTGATGGCAAGATCATCACGATCAGCAGCGCAATGATGATGGCATGGCAAGATCGACAATGATCGTTGGATCACCCACTCATAATTCCCGATGACCGTCAGATCTGAATACAGATAGGAGGAACACGCAAAAGAGGATAACAAATATTAGACATTGGAAGTGAGTGCGAGGAACGACCATCATTGGATCCAGAAGAAGGAGCACGATCTTTAAGTACAAAATGAAGTGGGCTTACAAAGTCCTGAAAGTAGGAGGACCGTCCATCGTTGAGGAGGACACGTGGCGAGCGATTAGAATTTTGTTGACTTGCACATTGGAGGAGTCAACGGAGCATGGTGTGGGAATTCACGATATGCGATATCCCGAAATGATTTGGGGCGTCAGATCGAGGGTTGATCTGAACCCTTGGATCGAGGGTCATGGACCGTTGGATGCAGACTACATGTGGTGAGAGGTCAGCCTTTCATTGACTGGAAAGTCAAAGGAAGGAGGAGCTCTATCCTTTGAAATCGTGAAACGTGAAACCGCTATTCAACCTGAGTCGTTGATTAAGGGAGAGTGTGGACCGTTGATTTGGCTCCATTTCGGAGTTTCAGATACTGGGAGTTGAAGGAGTCAAGGAGACTCACGACAAAAGTTGTGAATCGTGAAGCGTGCTTTGTGGATAAACACCTAGTCACCATCGATGGTCACAAGAAGGGAAGGAGCCAGTCCAACAAAGCTCCATTTCGGCGATCGTGACATAAAGAGTCGAGACTCTTCATCACAGGAGTCCCGAAGTTGCGAATCACGAAGTGCTTTGTGGATAAGCACCAGGTCACCGCCGATGGTCACAAGAAGGGAAGGAGCTAGTGCAACCAAGCTCTATTTCGGTGATCGCGACATGGAGAGTCGAGACCCTTCATCACAAGAATGCTGAAATGTGAAATCGTGAAATCAATTCTTCTTAGCGTTCGGTCACAACCAGTGGGTATATGAGATAAACGCGAGACCCTGTGGAATTAATCCAACAGTGTTGCTTAATTGGGAATATGATCGAAGGGCTATTGTTGCACTTCACAATTAATTGATCAGTTACGACTCAGTTAGAATAACTGAATCATAGTTCTTGGACGTTTGACGATTCAGTTGCTGATGCATTTTTTTGGAGATTCAAGGTGTAACTGAATAGGTGGTATAGGATAAAATGAAAACGCAATGACTGTGGTAGGTTGGTTGTTCAAACTGGAAAAATGAGTTGAACTGTAAGAAAGGTAAAATTACAGTATGCATAGTGTGAGATAAAACTTAGAGATGTTGAACAGATAGAAGAAAGAGCGGAATTGCTGAACAGTTTGAAGTAGAGCAGAACTACAAGACAGATAGAAGCAGAGCAAAATTGCAGAACAGATAAAAGCAAAGAAGAATTGCATAACAGAGAATAAGTGGTAAGAATTGAAACACCTGTAGTGTTGGTTATTCAATCATTTATTTATAATCAGGGAGGTTGGGTGGTGCTAGGGAGGACTGCAGTCCTCTGTTATTCAAGTTGGTGCTTGAATACTGAAATTTGGAGCTTTCATCTGGTTGTGGCTAGAAAAACAGGGTGGCAAGGTGGTGCTTGGGAAAACATAGAGTTTTATGTATACAAGTTGGTTCTTGTATAAGTGAAAGTAGGTGCTTCCATCCAGTTGGTGCTGGAACACTCAGGGAGTTGGTGATTCCTTCTAGTGGGTGCTAGAGAAACCAGAGAGTTGGTGCTCTCAACAAGTTGGAGCTTGTAAAACAGAGGTAGTAGTCTCACTTTGAGTTGGTGCTCAAACATAGATGATGTACAGAACTTAAAAGATTGCCTATCATTCAAATAAGAAGATGTTTTCTCCCTTTATGGGTTTCCTCGTGAAAATTTGTCTATGTGTATATCTTATGTGTGACTGATGTTCATTACTCATGTTGTTCATATGTTGTATAATATTGATGGTCACTTGGAAGAGACTAAAAATTGTTTGAATAGTCATAAATTGTTTAAGCACAGTAACAACTAATTTACCCCCCCCCCCTCTTAGTTGTCTTAGNTTAGTATTTTCAACAATTGGTATCAGAGACGATTCCTTTATTTAAAGGTAGATCTATAAGCTTAAACATGACAAGTCATGAAGGGACTTCAGGCAATAAGACTCCTCTCTTTGATGGCACAAATTTTGCCTTCTGGAAGATTAGAATGAGAACATACTTAATGGCCTTAGGTGCCGATGTTTGGGATGTAGTAGAGATTGGATACATAAAGCCTGTTGTGCTAGCTTCCAATGATGATAAGTTAGAATTTAGCTTTAATGCTAAGGGAATGAATGCTATCTTGAATGGACTTGTAGAAGCTGAGTTTGTAAAGGTGATGCATCTTCAAACTGCCAAAGAAATGTGGGATAAACTTATTAACAGTTATGAAGGAAATGAGAAAGTAAAAGATGCAAATCTTTAAACATGTAGATTGAAATTTGAACAACTAAAGATGAATGAAGATGAAACAATCAACAAGTATTTTTTAAGAGTTGAAGAGCTTGTGAATGCCATGAAGGGTCTTGGTGAGAAAATTGAAGAATCTTTTTTAGTTCAGAAGATTTTAAGATCTCTGCTTGATAAATTTAATCCAAAAGTCTCTACAATAGAAGAACTAAATGATCTTAAAACTCTATCCATTGATCAACTCCTAGGAACGCTAACTGCATATGAAATGAGAATTAGCAAAGATAAATCCATTACTAGAGAAGCATCTTTTAAAGAAGACAAGAATACTGATTCAAAATTAGATGATATTGAGGCAAAATTTGTGAGAAGGTTAAAGAAATGATCAAGAAAATATCAAGGCAAACTCCCTTTCAAATGTTTTAATTGGGGTAAGATAGGTCATTTTGCATCTAAGCGTCCTCACCAGAAAAAGGATTAGAGCTCTGATGATGAAAATAAATACAAATTTAAGAAATACAGTAAGAAGAAAAGTTTGTGTGCAAACAATGACAACTCCTCAGAAGACATAGATAGTGATTCATCCTGTGAAGACAAAATGAATGATTTTATGCTTATGGCTATGGGATATCTTGGTGATGAACATTCAGGAGGTGAAATGGATGATGAAGAAGCTGTGGTGGATATGGAAGGTGAATTAATCAATGCTTTGGAAGAAATTGACAGACTCGGATGTTAGAAGAGAAAACAAAAACGATTGTTGATGCAGTTTAAAATGAATGATAAAAAACCTTATGAAGACTTTTCTCTACTAAAAGTGGAGTTAGAAGAGGCAAATAAAATAGAAGACATTCTGAAACAACAGTTATCAGAGAAGAAAGCGAGGTGTAAAGCCTTAAAAAAAGAGATAGTAAAAACCAGAAAAGAAATGGAGAATTTTAAGGCATTGTATCACTAAAATCTGTCAAGTATTAAAGCCTCAGAAGAATTAACTTATGTTCTAAATCAGCAAAGGAATCCAAAGTTGAAAGCTGGCTTGGGCTATGAAGAAGGATCAAGTAGTGATCATCCAAGTAATACAGAACCCATCAAGTTTGTCAAATCTACAATCATTGACAACAACCACTCTGCAGAAACAAAGAAAGAAAATCAGCCACCAAGAAGGAACGAAAGAAAAAGTACCAGAACCGAATCTGTAGATCAGAGAAACTATCAGCATGGAAGAAATTGACCCACTCAAGGAAGACAGAATCCAAGAGAGGAGAGAACTAGAGGAACAGTTTATTTGCTCAATTGTAAGCCCGAGGGCCTATTGTAATTAGCATTTCTACCATTAGAGATTCATGAGAGTTGTTTGTCAGACTTTGTGTTATTTGTTATCATTTTATCTTGTCATCTTGCTTGAGTAATATTTACAGATTTTGAAGATCAAAATCTACCTTTGGTTAATGAATTCATGAGATGCAAAGGATTTGTGGTAATTGCTTGTTAATCACAGATTATTGTTCAAGCACTCTTTAATCTATATTACAGAAAGGATCTCTATTATGTGGTTATTCTTTTCTTTGTTTACCTTCTATTCTTCTATCCATCTTTGCATAAGCCTTTTGTCTGGTAGGAAACTTGATTGCCTTTGCTCTGTAGGATGTTATGACTCCATGCCCAATGGAATGTATTTGCAACAATCTGATGCCCTCATTTTTACTCTTCTCTTGTTGATCCACCCATTCAAACTATTTTAATCCATTTACATTTATATGTTACCAAGCTTACTCTCATTTGCAATCCTTGATAAAATCTCCAAAAATATCAAGAGTTTTCTCTAAGAAGGGGACAAAACAAATACAAAGAAGTTTCATATGATTAATTGGCAAATGCTTTTCCAACTGCTAGATAAGGTGGTTTAGCAATCAAAGATCCATCCTTAATTAATGTAGCCCTAGGTGCAAAAATAGCATGGCGACTCATCTTAGGAGCTTAAGAATGGTGGAAGAATATTCTTTTATTAAGATAGTTCAACTCCCCTAGATCTCGAAGTCTTGATGCTCCTCTCCTAAACTCTAAAGGATCCCCTCTTTGGAAAATTCTCGAATCAACAGAACCATTGATCCAATCTAAGCTCTCCCAGACTCCAGGAAATGGAGCATCAATCAACATATGGATTGATAACATCATGGGTAAAGATCCTCAGGGAAAATGAGGATTTGCGCCCCCTTAAGCATTGGAGCATTAGTCAAGGACTCACAAAGTTAGAGGATTTCTCGCTTTGGGAAGATAACGGAAAAATGGAATGGTTGGAAGCACATCTCCCTTCTTGTGCATATGCTCCCCTTGGTTCCGAAAACACTTTGTCTTTTGGCTGGCTATGCCCCCATTGATTCTCATGTGGAAGATGGTCATCATTGGGGCGACTAAGATTATTCCATCAAAAAAGGTTACCAACACCTGATAGCAAATTCCCCTAGCCCTCCTCGCTTTAAGCTTTGGAATCATATCTGGAAGGGCGTCTCACTACCTAAAATCAATGACTTTTGTTGGATTATGGTACAAGGAAAGCTCCTAACATCTGAAAATTTGCAAAAGAGATGAATCGCTGGACCATCAAAGTATGCATTATGTAAATCCACTACTGAAACAACCCATCATCTCTTCTTTGAATGTGGATTATCACAAGTTTTTGAAATGAAGGATCTTGGAGAACTACATTATTGTCTGGGTCTTGAAGTATGGAAAGAAAATGGTGTGACACTGGTTACACAAAGCAAATATACCAGGGAATTGCTTCAGAGATTTGATATGAATGGATGTAAGGTGATGCCTACTCCATTAGAACAGAATGTTAAGCTCTGTAGTGATGATGAGACCAAGGAATTGGATGGAACTCTGTATCGACAACTGGTGGGAAGTCTTAATTATCTCACCACAACCAGGCCAGATATTGCCTACTTAGTTAGCATCCTTAGTCAGTTCATGGCTAAGCCTCATGAGAGTCACTGGAAAACAACAAAAAGAGTCATTCGTTATTTGAAAGGAACTATTGATTTTGGTATTAAATATACTGATGAATTTGATGTTAAGTTGGCAGGATATTCTAATTCTGACTGGGATGGAAATCTTAGTGACAGAAAGTCAACCACAGGTTATGCCTTTAGAATTGGTTCAGGGGTTGTATCATGGAGCAGTAAGAAACAACCAATTGTTTCTTTGTCTACAATTGAAGCCGAGTACAAAGCCTTGTGCAGTACTACATGTGAAGTTGTCTGGATGAGGAAAATTCTTGAAGACATGGGAGAAGAACAAAAGGCACCCACAGTTATCAATTGTGATAATCAAAGTTCAATCAAACTTGCTAATAACCCTATGTATCATGCCAGAACTAAGCATATTGAAATTCAGCATCATTTTGTCCGAGAAAAGATACAGTCAAAAGAGATTGAATTAATCTATTGTAACACAGATGAAAATATGGCTGATATTTTCACTAAGCCTCTGGGAAAGGCAAAATTTGAAATTTTCAGAGAGTTGCTAGGTGTGGTGGAAAATCCATTTCTCCATTAAGGGGGAGTGTTGGAATAATGTAGAAATTAGGATACTTAGTTAAGATTTACGTAACTAAGTTGTTGTGTGCCTGTCCAATTTGAGATTTGGTGGTGGTTTAAGATCCACATTTGTAGGAGGTCAGTTCAAGCTTGTTTGTGCTATATAAATGTAATGATTGGCTTCAATAATTAACGAAGGTGAGCTCTGCTCACGTATTCTGTTCTGCCTCTGTTAATTAATTAGAGCCACTACAAATTTTGTTCATTGAAGTAAACTTAAGAGCCACTACAGCAGGTAATAAAAACAAACAACAAAAAAAGTAGCTATAGCTGCCATACAAAGGATAATACATGAGACGCTATTACAGAGAGTCTTTATTATGTTGTAGAAGAACAAATTGGTACCTCTGTATACATTATTGTTGCTTCACCATGAGCTGGTCCATACAGGGTTTGGAATTCTTTTTAATTGACAGGGTTACAGTATTTTCCTTCAAAATCTATCATGTATGAATGAGGATATGGAACTGGCATATTCCCAAGAGCAGGGGAAACCTATGACACCAAGGCTGACTCAAAATAGGCAAAAGAAGAAAAAAAAATGACACAATAGTCATTTCATTGGCCAGTAATTAGTGAAAGAAAACCATCAACTTTGACAAAAACAAATTGATATCAAGGAATCTTGATATTTATTATTTCTAAATCATAGCTATGTCCAGGCTCCAAAGGAACTAAGTTGGATCAACTACATCCTGTTGTATTCTGAGCAACAGAAGTCAAATTGTAGTCATTCATTAAAGGTCTTCTCGGAACATTTAACCAGGACTCTCTCCAACAACGATTATCTGCCACTATCTGATGCTATAAGTTCCATACGAAAAGTGCACCTCATGTGTATCGTATTATTCCATAGATGCTTCAGTTCATAAATATCACTCCGATTTGTAAGCATAACCACTGAAAATGGTGTTAAGAACCTAAGATTACTCTCCCCAGAATATACTTGAATTGATAATAAATTTCTTCTACTGGCATATCACAAAAAAGACTTAGAACTCCAACAGATTCTTAACCCCTATTTTTTTTCTGATTTATCAACGCACTTTCTCTCTATCAAATGGAAAAGAGGAAGTACCATAAATATACAAAGAAATGAACCAATATGCCTTAACTGCACTGAAATCGATCCCTCGACCTCACCCTAAAAGCCAAGCCCGCATAAATCATTGAAAATGTTTAAATATTGACAAAGCCTACCGTTTCTTCACTAGACCAGCTCACTCTTTTGTTGGGGGGGGATTTTTTTTGAACTCTCATCTCGCTGCAGTTGAGATCAATGGAGACCGAGGGCGCGGAGGTCATTCGACCATTACTCTGTGGGAAAATCCATTTTTCGCGTGTTTATATAATCCTCTCTAACAGAAGGTATTATGAATGACCAAGTATGACTCAGGGAGTTTTGGTGAATCGATCTCAACAACCTTGCCCCAATTGATACAGAGTTTGTTAGCATCTCAATGCATAGAATTTCAGAGCATTGTCACCAACGACAACTTCAAATGGACATCCATATGAAGAAACACTCCAATAGGCAAGCACATTTTGGCTGTAGAACTCCATAGAGCAGTCAATTGCAACCCAAGAAGGAACACGCATAAAACACAACTTGTTTTAGCTCTAGAATTTGTTCTGTTTCCAGCACGAGGTTGCCTCTTTTATAAACTGCTACAGGTCTACTTGTATTGACAATTTTGGTATCGATTTTAAAGATTAATTCCAGAATGAGGGCAACGAAAATATCTCTTAAGCAAATCTTCTGCTTAAGGAGGTTTTCAAAAAATATATATATATCAGAATTCCAACTTCCCGGTCACTAATGACAATCTACAGAAATAAATTTGGCACACACAACAGAGATTTTATGATGGATTATAAACGCAACCTTCATGATTAAACCATCAACCATATATATTTCATGTAGCCATGCAAAGATTTTATGATGGATTATAAACGCAACCTTCATGATTAAACCATCAACCATATAGATTTCATATAGCCATGCAAATTTCATAAACAAAACTACATAAACCGAGCCACCAACAACCCTGGGCCACAACGAACGCCACTCCCTAGCCGGTCTATGATACCACGATGGCTAAGAAAGGATAGTTAACTCTAAAATTTGGATTCTAACCAACGTTTTCTTCTGCATATTTCTTGATGCCAGTTCTATGGCACCCACATACTTACCCCACACAATACAAAGAACATTTCCTTCTCTGTTGATCGGTACCTCAGAAACTACTCATTCTAGTGCTATTTAGTTTGTGCATAGAAGGTCAGACTATTGTCTCAAGTTTCAACAGAGTTTTCCATTTTTTTTAGCTTCTTCTCAAGGCTACCAATTTCCATTCATGGTTGGTTGGTCTATCATGGGTCTCTCTTCCTCCCATGTCTAATCTCTCCAAACTCTTTTCTATCACTTTTTCTAAACGTCTTCTTCTTCCCATTCAAATTTTTTTCATGCTTATGGATAGAGAATTCAAACTCAATTTCTCCTCTTAGCTCCAAGAATGTAGGGGAGATAGTTTGCTAAAATTTAGGAGTTGTGGCTAAGATTGAGGAATTGGTTTTCTCCACTCTTAACTCATTTTTGTTTTAAAATTTAAAATTGAAATTGGGTAAGGGTTCAAAGTAGCATAAGTATATGATTTAGTCATAAACCCCCCTTTTAGACCCCTTCATCTTTATTCATGCAAAGCAAAAAGAGGTACAAACCCCTTAATAAGGCATAGACTTTTGCTTGATTGTCTGTTGCTCAGCCAAGGCTCCAAGAAAAAGTAATCTTTGTGATTCTTTTAGGGCAGAAAAGAACCCCAAACCCCAAATATTTTCTAGATTTTATTTATTATTTATAAACGTTTGTTTTTTTCTATTTTTTACAAGTTTATTTTGGTTTTTATAATGGTGGATGGAGTGTCACTCTAAATATTGAAATGTTTTTAAATTCCAACATAATTCACATCCAAAAACATTATCACAATTATGACTAGCTACTATTTTTTACAAGATTATTTTGGTTTCTATAATGGTGGATGGAGTGTCACTCTAAATATTGAAATGTTTTTTAAATTCCAACATAATTCACATCCAAAAACATTATCACAATTATGATTAGCTACTATTTTTTACAAGTTTATTTTGGTTTCTATAATGGTGAATGAAGTGTCACTCTAAATATTGAAATGTTTTTAAATTCCAACATAATTCACATCCAAAAACATTATCACAATTATGACTAGCTATGAAAATCTGCACATTCAAAATGATGTAACATTGTTTTTTATTGGTTAAAAGCTAGTCTCCTTCCAACTTAAGGAAACAANGAAATGTTTTTAAATTCCAACATAATTCACATCCAAAAACATTATCACAATTATGACTAGCTATGAAAATCTGCACATTCAAAATGATGTAACATTGTTTTTTATTGGTTAAAAGCTAGTCTCCTTCCAACTTAAGGAAACAAAGAAACAATTATCCAACTACATCTAGCAAGAGTAGAAGTTTCAAGGGGGACACATTTTGTCTACTCACAAACATCTAGCAAGAGTGGAAGTTTCCAAAGGAATCTAGCATGAGAGGAAGTTTGCATCTTGAAATTGTATCAAGAAAGACTAAAACAATAACTTAAATATTATAAAAATTCCATGCTTTTAAAAAAGCACCTAAGTGAGTCTCAATATTCTACAAAGGAAGCAAGTCTCACTTGACTCCATGATCTTCTTTTGTAATTCACAACACTCAACCACTGGAGATAACCCACCAACTAACCCACCAGACTTTAGAAATAATGATTTAAAATTACATTTTAATTTAAAGTATTAGGTTAGATTGTTAAAGAGTTGTTTGGTAAATAACAACCATATTGCAAATCACTATTTATGAAGTTCATAAAAAGATGAGTTGTCTAAATGTTCTACTTTTTAACATTTTCTACTATGTTTTGACATTTTTTTACCAAAATCCAACCAAATAAATCTGGATGAAATCCTAATTTTCTATTGTTTATTGTTTAATTGTATCATGCTTTGCCTCGCTTTCAATGAAAGGTTTTCATGCATGCCAAACATGATGATTTTACCTCTATTCAAAGTGAAATTAACTACTCCCTTAACAAACAATTTCAGCAACCAATATCGACCGTAAATTCAACACAAAAANTGTATCATGCTTTGCCTCGCTTTCAATGAAAGGTTTTCATGCATGCCAAACATGATGATTTTACCTCTATTCAAAGTGAAATTAACTACTCCCTTAACAAACAATTTCAGCAACCAATATCGACCGTAAATTCAACACAAAAAAAAGTTGAAAGGTTGATTGGCAATTCAAAGATAAGTTTTTAAAAGCAATAGCAAGATAGATAGCTCTCTGAAAGTCTTCTGGGGCAATCTGTAAAGGAATCTATTAATCTACCTACAATGGCGGCCTGTAAAGGAGTCTATTAATCTACCTACAATGGCGGCCAACCAAGATACTAATTTCAGGGCTTAAACACCTTCTCTCCCACACACAAGGGCTTTACACCAATTGGATTTGAACTTGATTATTTGCATGACCAAGCAACAACTAAACCACAATCGTATGGATATATACAGTACTGACTAAGCATGGATACACAACATTTAAAATGGACCTGTCAAATCATCTGATATTCATACTCTCCCACGCTTCTAATCATATGGATTTGAAGAACTACAACAACATTCTGTCTCATCTGCAGTCGGAAGATCTACAACAACATTCTATGAGAGTTGTGGCCACTGGTAGCACATTAGCAGATATCCAATGATGGACTTCCAGCAATAACCTCGCAATCATCCTCCATAAGAGCCTTGTTAAGACTCAGCCCAACATCTGGAATTCAGACAGTTTGAGGTATCTCCAATGGGAGACATTGAGAAGCACTTAGTCCAAACATCACACACAAATAATTGCAGGTCTTAAAAAGAATTCGGATAATTGGTTAGAGAAACGTTTTTGAATTTGTATAGAAGGCCCAGTTTGAATCAGGGAGGAAGAGTTGGAACAAACTTAATACAGGTTAAGGATTAGAAACTATAAAATGAAAGCCTCATCTATGCATTTTCAATGTTGTCCCATAACGTACGGTTCTTGGTATATTTTTTATTTTGATTTTCTGATTAGGTCCATACAGGTAGGAACAATGCACTTATTGCAAAAGCAGTAACAAAAGTTCGTATCAAGTTTATATATCTCCCTATGAGATGATTTAACTCAGAAACTACATCTAAACAAAGTAAAATGCACCTATTACCTCTATCAATTATCAATATCCCATGATACACAAGACAATGCCAAAGATATTATTCCATTCCATACCAATAACGTCTTCACACAAAGTATTCGTCACTGTCTTCACACAAAGTGTGATGGACACAAAGATTTCATAATGAACAACTTACTCATAATCTATATATATATATATTTGATAATAAAATGATGATGATATTACAAAATAGGGCATGCCTATATATATTTATTTTATGGTTTTATGAAGAGTCATGACTTTCAGTCATGACCTTTTATTACATGAATGTTTAATTTTACTTTTATTTATTATTTTAATGTCTTTATATTATATTATTTATTTATTGTGACATTGCCCTTTCCTTAAATTTTCCTTTGTCCTCAAAGCAATGATAAGGAAAGATGTAACTCGAGAAATTGATATGACTCCGATGCATCGTCTTCTTCCGGTAGATTTTTCCATTTAATCAGATATTCCTTGATTACTCGAGAACGTAATCTCTTTTCCCGGGTGGCGATAATGGCTTTGGGGTCTAAAATGATTCTTCATTCATCATCCAACATAGGAAGCATAGCTTGTTCCTTTTGTTGTTGTCCCAGGACTCTCTTTAGGCATGATACATGAAAGACATTATGGATACCACTTTTATCTGGTAAATCCAACTAGTAGGCTACGTGACTGATTTTTCTATTTATTTGATATGGTCCATAAAATTTTGGAGCCAATTTATTCTTCCCATGTTGTTTGAGGGATAATTGTTTGTAAGTTTGAAGTCTCACAACTACCCAGTCTCCTACTTCGAACTCTCTTTCTGTTCGGTTTTGGTAAGCTTGTTACTTCATTTGGTTCCTTGCAACTGTTAAGTTTTCTTTGAGTAACTGAAGGATTTTCTGACTTTCGTCTAAATGGTTTTTTACTGGTGCAACTTTTATGTGGTTGGTGGCCAACTCCTTCCATGATGGAGGTTCATAACCATAAAGAGATTGGAAATGTGTCATTTTAGCTTATGTGTGATAAGTGGAATTATACCACCACTCAGCAAGGCGCAACCATTGAAACCATTTTTTTTGTTTATCGAAGATAAAACAATGAAGATAGGTTTCTAAACATTTATTGATGACTTTTGTTTGACCATCTGTTTGAGGGTGGTAAGTTGAGCTCATATCGAGAGATGTTCTGATCTATTTGCAAAATTCTCTCAAAAAATTCCCTTTAAATTTGACATCTCTATCACTGACGATAACCTTAGGGAACCCATGTAGTTTGTAAATATTTTTACAGAATATTCCAGTTGTTTGTTTTGCTGAGTCTGTTTTCCTTACTCCAATAAAGTGTGCATACTTAGTTAGTCTGTCTACTACTACTAATATTTTATCTTTTCCATCAGATATGGGTAGCCCTTCAATGAAATCCGTTGAAATTTATTCTCATTTTTGGTTGTGAATGTGTAATGGGTGGAGCAACCCAGGGGTCGATACATTTTCATTCTTGTTCCTTTGACATAGATCACATCCTACTACATATTTTCGAATATCTACACTCATCCCTTTCCAAAAAAATGGTCTTCATGCATTATAGTATGTTTTGAAAAATCCTACATGACCTGCAGCTGGGCAATCATGAGATTCTTGAAGAACCTTGGCTTTAAATCTTGAATTGGTATTTAAGTAGATTCTCCCTTTATACCATAAGATGTCATTTTTCCATTCAAGCTTAGGATATTGATTTAAATTGTTGATTATAGAGAAAGTCTCTAGGTTTTTTGCATACTCAATTCGGATTTCATCCAACCATTCGGGAATGGCTATTGATATTGCAAAAACTTGCGTCTGTTCATAATTTTGTGATAGGGCATCAACCATGACGTTGTCTTTTTCTCTTTTATGTAGAATTTCCATATCAAACGTGACAATTTTCTCTATCCACTTTTGTTGTTCGGTTGACAATGTTTTTTGTTGTAACAAGTAATGGAGACCGTTATGATCTGTGTGTATCAAGAACTTACTTCCTAATAGATATTGGCCCCATTTTATTAATGCATGCATGATGGAAAGTATTTCCTTGTTGTAAGTGGATTGTAAGCATTTTGTTTGATTTAATTTCCTGCTCTCAAAGGCTATTGGGTGCCCATCTTGCATCAATATTACTCCAATTCCAAAACCTGATACGTCACACGCGATGATGAAGGGTTTAGAGAAGTCAAGTGTTTCTAATACTGTGGTTGTGGACATAATGTTTTTCAAGTTTTCAAAACATTTTTGTGCTTCCACATTCCATTGGAAAGATTTTTTCTTAAGGAAATTTGTTAGAGGGGTGGTTAAATGAGCATAATTCTTGACAAATCTTCAATAGTATCTTGCCAATCCTAGAAATCCCCGTAACTTGGATATGTTTTTGGGTTTAGGCCATTCTTTGATTGCCTTGATTTTCTTGGGGTCTACCTTGAATCTTTTTTTGGATATGATGTGACCAAGGTACTCTACTTCCTCCTTGCCAAATGTACATTTTGACATTTTGGCATAGAATTGATTTTCGTCCAGAAGAGATAACACTTGTCCCAAATGTTTCATATGCTCCTCCCATGTTTTAATGTACACTAAGATATCATAGAAGAATACTAAGACATGTTTCTGTAAGTATGGGTGAAATAATTCATTCATTGTCGCTTGGAAAGTGGCGGGGGCATTAATTATCCCAAAAGGAATCACCTTGAATTTGTAGTGTCCTTTGTGTGTCTGGAAAGTAGTATTGGCTACATCTTCTAGTCTGACTCTAATCTGATAGTAAGTAGATCTTAAATCAAGTTTTTAAAAATATCTTGCTAAGTGAAGTTCATCCAACATTTCATCAATAAACGAGATAGGAAATTTATTTTTAATTGTTATTTTGTTTAGCCCTCAGTAATCTATGCATAATCCGAAAGATCCATCTTTCTTTCGAATTAATGCTGCTGGAGCTTCATATGGACTTCTGCTTTTCGTGATGACACCACATTTTAATAGGTCTTGGACTAATCTTTCTATCTTTGTTTTGTGGTGATGAGGGTATCTGTATGGTCTAACTTTGACTGGGCTTGATCCTGGTTTAACTTCAATTATATGTTCAATTATTCTTTGAGGCGGTAACTCCATGGGAAGGTCTTGAAATACCTTCTTATGTTTTTGAATTAGATCTTGGACATCTAATGTTCTGGAGTCATCCTATTCAGATTCTTGTATTTCTATGTTGTGGCATTGGATGAAGTATGTGGTTGCTCCTTTTCGGATCATTTTTTTCATTTGTTGTGATGACACAACCTGTGTTTGTGGAGGTTGAAAACCATTTAATTTATAACTTTGCCCTTGCCACTGGAATTGGATGAAATGTTCCTGGTGATTGACTAAGTATGTTCCCAAGGTTTGTAACCATTGGACTCCCACATATACTCCTCTCAAAGGGACGGTGTAAAGTTCTGATTCCAAATTGAAATATTTGATTTGGAGTTTCAACTTATGGAATTTTCCAACATTTCGAATTTTTTTGTCGTCTGCAACCATTACTTTCATAACTGGAACTGGATATACAAATAATTTGAGTTTCCTTGCAATCTTGATATCGAGGAAATTGTGAGTACTTCCAGTGTCTATTAGTATGGTGACATTATCATTTTTTATATGTCCTTTTAATTTGAGATTTTGTGGCTGGGTAATGTCTGTGATGGTTGCAAGCGATATTCTTGGTGTGTCGTCTTCTATGAGTTCTAAAGTGTCATTTTGGAAATTTTCCATTTCTTCATTTATTGATTCTGCTGAGTCTGATTTGTCGTCTTTCTCTACTTCACAAGTGTACAATTTTTTTGAGTGATCTTCATCTGGCATCTATGTCTAGGGTCCCATTTCTCTCCACATCATTTACATTTTCCTTCTTTTATCCTTTGGGACTCTAAACTTCTTCTTCGATCTTCACGTAGATTGGGTAGTATGTATTTGTCATTTCATGTGGTCTGAGGTACACTCCTCGAGTAAACCTTGTTGAATCTTGATTGGACTTCTAGTTTTTCTTTTGCGTCTTTTGCCTTGTGTATTGTTATTTCTACCGTAGTAACCTCATGTAATATTAACTCATCTTGGATATGTGGTTTGAGACCACCTATGTAAGAATGGAGTAATTGATCATCAGATAGTCCAAATACTCGGGTAGCAAGAGCTTCCCATTGATGTGAAAATTCATCTATTCTACCTTTTTGTTGTAATCTGGTGATTTTTGAAAAAAAATCTTTTTTCGAGATTCCCTGGAATCTTTAAAAAAAATCATTTTTGAAAGAATTCCAATTATATGAATGAATTCTTCCTTTCCACCATAGATACCAATTGTATGCAGTGCCTTTGAGGTACATCGATGCATATTTGACCTTTTCTTCATCGGTTGTAATATTTTATATATGGAAATATTCTTCAGTTTTGTTAAACCAAGCCACGCATTGGTTATTGCCTCCATTGTATTTTGATAGTTCAATTTTGGCTTTGGGAGGATAAATTATTAAGGGTTGATGTTATAATATAGGTTGGGAATTTGAATTGTAGGGAGGTGGTGGCGGCGACAGTGGTGGGGGTGATGTGTTAGATGTGCCCGAGTCACTTGTTTCTAGTTGGATGGCTTGTTGGTGCCCTTGGCCTTTTATTGCATTTAAAATCTCATTACGATTTTCTTCCTGATGTTGTGTCATCACAACCAGACTTTGTTGCAAATAATCATTTATTTCTCATTTAAATTTTCCCAAACCTCGTTGTAGGTTAACCCCGAGTTCTTGAAAAATATTCTTTAAGATCTTGTTTTAGATTATCCGTGCCTTTTTGTAATTCGATTCTGACTTCTGTTGAGATTTTTTCTTTAAGATTATGGGTCAACTCTTTTTTGAGTGCCTCATTTCTTCTAGTAACTCGTCGTGAGTTTTTTGTATTGAATTTTTGAGTGATTTTCTAATGGTTTTACACTCTTGATATATTTTTTCCACTTGAGTTTTTAATTCCGACATCCTTCTAGTGTTTGGGGGTGAGTGTTTTTCTGTAATTTTGAACTTTCTTGGAATATCCCCTTTTTAATTATTTGAAAATAATTGTATATAATTTACGGTGGGAGGATGTGGGGTGGAAGGATGTATGGTGGGTAAATAACGAAAGGAATATAGGGTATGGGTTTTTAGGGTTTGGACAACGAATATCATGGAGGAGGTCATAGGGATCCGAGGGGTGAGGATATAGGATGAATGAATGAGGGTGGAGAGCTAAGGAAGTCGATTGGGTGTTGGAAGTTGAAGGGAGGGGAGGGAAGGGCCGAATAAAGTGAGAAAGGGAGAAATCGAGGGAGTATGAAGGGAGGGTAGGTTGGGAGGTTGTGTGGGGATGAATAAGAGAAGGGAGTGTGGGAGTGATGCGTGAGAGAGGGGGTGCATGGGAAATTTGGAAGAGTAGGTGCAGGTCACATATGGGCAAAGCGAAGGGAATTGACTGTGATACGGAGGAGCGACCAGCTCTGATACCAATGTGAAGGACACAAATATTTTGTAATGAACAACTTACTCAGAATCCATAATATATATATAATAATTGATAATAAAATGATGATGATATTACAAAGATAGGGCCTGCCTATATATATGCCCTTTTATGAAGAGTCGTGACCTTTTATTACATGAATGTTTAATTTTACTTTTATTTATTAGTTTAATGTCTTTATTTATTTATTGTGACACAAAGTATCATCAGGATCTAACACCCACTAGGAAGCACTAACTACCCAATAGACTGTTATTTTCCCAACTGGCAGAACACCATAAATAGTTATATCAGTAGTAAAAATATGTTCTTACAGGAAGTATCAGTAGTCACTAATACAAATACAATAAGAGGAGGATTTATCAGGATCTTGTTGGAGAAACAATAAGAGGAATGTCTATTAGACTGAGCTTAACCCGATTGTAGATTTGAGTGATCAGAGAAACCAACCACAAAGTTAAATTGGGGTTATCAAAAGGCTCAACCACAAATTCAACGGTTGACTTTGTGGTTGGTCCCTCCGATCACCCTAATCTAAAATTGGGTTAAGGATGGCGTTTGGGCTGTACAGGCATTATTGCAGAAACCATAACGGAAATGTCTACTAAGAATATTACGTAGTGGGCACTGGTAGGAAAATAATAAGAATAATGTCTATGAATATGAGGAGTGTCTATAAGAACTTGAATGCCTAATGCACTAGAAGTTACATTTAAGCCCAAAGTGGTGAGTTTCGTCAGATCAAAATAAATTAGGAAAATAGTAAGAGACGATCCATAGGGATTGTTGCAGAAATAATAAGACCAATTCCTATTAGAGTCTACGAGGACCACTATCAACATTGAAAACATAAGAGGAATACCCATTAGTATCAGAAGAACAAGAAGAATCCCTATCAGCAGGATTTTGATGATGGAGGGGAGGAATGCCTATATGGAAAGAGCAGGGCTAATACCACACTACTTACCACAATTGGACTGCTTGCAATGAGCAATGGCTCCTCGAATAGAACTTTGTATCTCCATCAATGTTTTCTCACTACTCATGTTATAGTTAGGAAGCTTTTGTTGCATGTCAGAAGATTGTTGTTTCCCCTTACCCAAATGGTTGTAAATCATCTCCCGGTTACCAGGGAAATAGGAAAATGAGATATACTTCTGACTTCTTTCAAAACCCTAACATCCACCATTTTCCCCTCCATTTCTAACTCTGATATTCTCCATATCTATGGACCTAATCTTCTCATTATACCTCTACAAAATATTAACATACAAAGGCTTGATCTCATTCACATACTTCCTAACAATATTCTTGGCTCTCTTCTTATCTCTATCCATACTTTTACAAGTTTGTCCTACTCCATCATCAAAATCCTCTAATTTCTTTTGAAACCCATGATTGTTGACATCTCTCTTGGAACCCTTAGAATTATCTCTAGTGAAAAGAGACTAGAGGTATTTCCACCACCTTTAATTTCACAATAAGAAATATATTTTTCTTAGGCACAGGAGAATCCATAACAGTGCCATAATCGGCACAAGGGGACTGCAAATCCTTGCCAAGTTTAGCCTACTTTCTGAATCCAAAGAAAGATATCTTCAACTTCGCAGCAGTTTTGAGCAAGTTGGAGAACTGGGTCTTGATTCCAGGGATGTTACTAGAAGACTGCAGAGAGGCAATGCCATCCAGAGGTGTAGGAATTAGTTGAAGGGGAAAAATCTATCCTTGGTAAAACAAGATCTTTGTAGGAGAAATGCATTGATTTTGGTTTGGGGAATTTGAGCTACAAGTAGACAAGTCCAAATCAAATTCATCTTCGCTATCATCTTCTTCTGAGGTTGGGGTAGTGTCTGTTCGGAAGAATGGAAATGAAATATCATTTTCAAAATATCAGCTATCGTCTCCATACTCATGATCATCAGGACTATCATATAAATAAGATTCTTCTAGTCTTTATGGATGGTAGCTGCAGATATTCATACAATAATTCTCCATTGGATTTGGGTTGAAGCCCTTGTAAAGTTGTGATGTTAATCTATTATAATTCCTAAACTTATGGAGGATTTATGAACTACAACATGAATAAGTTATGTTGCAGTTGATATGAGTTATATAGGGAAAGTGCAAGGAACGCAGAAGGATGCATTCATAGTTTCTTTTTATTCCTAAACTTATGGAAAGGGTAGGGAACACAGAAGGATGCATTCATAGTTTCTTTTTAATCCTAAACTTATGGAGGATTTATGAACTGAGGGCACAACATGAATGAGTTATATTGAAGTTGATATGAGTTATGAGTTATGTTGAAGCTGATATGAGTTATATAGGGAAAGTGCAGGAAGAAGGATGCATTCATAGATTCCTTTTATTTAGATGCTCCCATCGTTGATCTGAACCCGAGAGCGATAAGTTTCCAATAATTGGTTGTTTCTTTCAGTCCTTCAAAAGGGTCAGTTATAGATCGTTTCACTTGAGCGATTTGCAATTAAATTTAAAGTTGAAGTCTTATAAGCTTGAATCCAAAGTGAATAAAACCTCTTTAGTTTTTCTTATGTGTTATATGTCCTCCTTGCATTTAATATCCTATGTGCAGAAATTCATAGAAAAGAAACATAAGAACATAATACACATAATGGATATGACACTTCCCTTGATAACAAAGTTCACCCGATGTGGGCTACCTCTTGGAGTCATGCTCCAAAGCCTGACTACTTTATTCTCCTCACTGTAATGATGTCTCTCCTTTACAAGTTGTAAGGCCAAAGTCTATTTTTGGTGATGGAAACAAGAGATCGGAATGTGATCAGGAATGTATACAGCTTCACAAGTTCTCATACTCATGAGGCATCCATGATGCTAACATGGACATCATTCCCACATACTCAATATATAAAAAGAGGAAGAATAAAATATGACCCCCATCAACATGGAGCCATCAAATGCCTTAGATCTGCTGCTCAGATCCAAGCATAAATATGAAGCCCATACAAATATCCCGAAACCACGAGATTTAGAACTGCTTCCTTGGCCACTTATTATGCAAGTGCCACAATTTCTCTATCACATGTAACTGAATGGTTTGATGTGAAAGAAGAGAAGAAAAGAATAGATAGAAGGAATAAGTTGATCTTGTTGCCTTGCTACAACCTCTCTATGCTCCTTCAGACTTGTAACATGCATGTTATGATGCAACATTTAATGACAAAACAACATAATGAAAAGCATGTTTACATTGGCTTTTCCAGAACTTAGCTTGTTGATCTGAAGCTCTACTGCAAAAACAAACCTCGTCATTGGATTCGCGACACCAAATTACCTAAAAACGACTGTCAAATCATCTCCATCTGAGTCAGATACTTTCAGGCCCAAGAGACACCTCTGCCTTGGTTACCATGCCATTGCCTCTACAATAAATGACTCATCCTGGAGCTAAACTATAGAATATTTGCTCATATCAAAAAAATAACACCACCACTACGTTTGTGGCGTCATTTACCTAAAAATGACTATCTTCACACCTCGATCCGAGTCTGACACTTTTTGGCCCAAGAGACACCCTTGCCTCGGTTTGCATGCCACTGCTCCTGCAATAAATGCTGAGAAATCTTGAAAAACATGCCAAAATCCGTACTAGGCCATACAAGTCTGTATGAATCCGTACAGGCGCACTCAGACTCCTCTCTTGTGCTCAATGTATCCTCCGAACTATGTCTAAGCCCCTTTTTATACAATTTTTCGGGTAGTTGTGCATTGATGAGGAAGTTCACGGAGTGGTTAGCAGAGCTAATTTTAGAGCGGGGTTAGGCGGAGTTCTCAGGGTCGAATTCTACGGGCCTCCCATCTTTAGTACATAGTTATAACTAATTGTGGCACGCTCTTCTATATTTAGTAGGCGACCACTAGAATAGTGGAACGACTATCAAAATCGGCGGACAATGTTATTTCTAGTAGAGGCGGTTTAGCAAACTGCTAAATCTGGCAGGTGGTGGAATATGCCATCATATATGGTGGGACCACCCCATATTTGGCGGTCTTATATATATTAAATTTGGCCACGAAGCCTCCTTGTGCATTTTGGGGGTGCCACATGGCACCTTCCTATTGGGCCACGTGGCATCCTCTGATTTGTCTACCTGTGTATTTTGGCGTCACCTCTGGACACATGGCACCTTCTGGGTGGTGCCACATGGCGTCACCTGGGGGTGCCACGTGGCACGTTTTTACTCATCCACGTGGTTCCCTAAAAAGTCCAAATTTGAGTGACACATGGCAGCCTTTGGTGATGCCACATGGCCTGCTGACGTCATCATGAAACGTGTCACCCTCTGTGCTTACCACATAGGTTGTACAGACATTGATGTCATCTATATTGATGTTGACGTCAGCAGTACGGATGTTGACTCATCCCTGTTGACTGGGCTAGGTTGAACAAAACTTTGACCGCTTATATCTTTTGATCTGTAACTCTGTTTGACGAGCCGTTTGCGCCGTTAGAAATATTGAGACGCTCTCTTCACGATCATGCCATTTTAATTGATTTTTTGGGGAACTTTGAATTTTTTCCCTTTTGTTGTCTGCTAAAGCCATTCAAAGCCTCCTGGGACACTTATGAATCTTCTGTGATGTTTCCCAGATCCATCTGGATCACGCCTCCCAACTAAAAGGACCTTTGGTCCCCAAAAGTCATTACATTAAGTTTCATGTCCATTGGACTTACAATAAGAAACCCTTACCCAAACTACCTCACAAGGCCTAACAATATCAAGACGTGCCAAAAAAAGAAGTGATATCAACAATTATCACTTTTACACAATACCCTTCTATGGGCTCTGAATCACAACATGTGATTTACAAAAGATGGCCACTCTCGACTAACTCAAGGATTTTCCCCATTTTTTCAACCATTTTGTCGAACATGTCCTCTTTACCAAGTTGTCCTTTCTCTGGTAGTTGGTCTTCTCCTGGTGGTGTATTTTCCTACAGCTTTGCCTGACTTGTTGTCTCCCTCAGAGGTGTCTTCATGGTATTCTTGTCCCCCTTTGGACGTAGATATGTATGTAAGGCCAAACAAGCGGCCTCATGATGCCCATCTTTGATACAATGGATGCAATAGCCTTTATCCTTCAGAGGCGCATTCCCCCTGCTCTTTTTCATGTGTGGAAAGCAATCTGCCTTCCTCATTCTTCTCATGGTTTCCATAACCTTCCTGCACAAGGATTTTCTCTTCCAACACTAGGACACTGCGTGGTTACTCAATCCAAAAAAAGTGCATGTTATTTGATGCCATAAGCTCTGTCTTATATGATCAACATTCTTATAATCAAATGGCATTTTAGAGTTTCGAGATTTCTTATACCTCGGTGAGTTTCCTCTGGAGTCAAACCGGCAAGAAGAGTTGGTCTCAACTCTGTCATTGTGATGCTCATCTCTCCCTGGAGATGTCTTGAATCCTCGATCATGATAATTTGTGTTCTCGGCCTACACTGAATCAATTTCATCTCTTGATGAATTGTTTACCTCTGGAGTCTTGGTGAATGTCCTGGGGTCTTCTTCCCGAATGGTTTTGGAGATTTCTCCCACATCCTTTGGGACATAGGCTATCCCGGCATATCGAGACCAAACCATTGCCTTGATGGGATCCACAATACCTTGGTCATTGGTTCCAAGGCCTCCTCCTTCGTATCCCATTTTTCTCATCAACTTTAAGTTGATGCAAGAGGTATGTTGTTCAAGTATTTCAAAAGGATCATCAACATTAATCAATAAAGGAACTACACATGGTTTATTTATCTCCACCTCAAACTGGGACCCTTGGTTTGCTTCTTGAGATGTGTCCAGTTGTTCCCGGTGAGAAGGATCAGTGGAAGATGCTTCTAGGAATCCTCCTGGGTTTATGGATGCATGTAGGTCATCTTCATTTGCTTGAAAAAGTGTGCATGCACTTTCACTGTCATGCTCACACCCATAACTAGTGAAGTTTCCATGGTCACAAGATGGTATTATCACCGTCTCACTCGTAGAGCCTTCCTCTGTCTGCATCTTCATGGCTTGCAACTTCTCTTCCAACCTTTGGTTCTCTTCTTTTGCAACATGCAACAATGTCTTCAATCCAACATTCTTTGCTTGAAGTATTTGGTTGAGCTCTTGAAGCTCATTGAACCACGATTTTTTTGGTGACCTTGACATCCTTAGCTTCAACACCTGCAATCAGTATCAAGCCTTCTCTGATACCACATGATCTGAACCCGGGAGCAATAAGTTTCCAATAATTGGTTGTTTATGTCACTCCTTCAAAAGGGTCAGTTATAGATCATTTTACTTGAGCGATTTGCAATTAAAGGTAAAATTGAAGTCTTATAAGCTTGAATCCAAAGTGAATAAAACCTCTTTACTTTTTCTTATGTGTTATATGTCATGCTTTCATTTAATATCCTATGTGCGTAAATTCATAGAAAAGAAACATAAGAACATAATACACATAATGGATATGACACTTCCCTTGATAATGGAGTTCACCCGATGTTGGCTACCTCTCCGAGTCATGCTCCAAAGCCTGACCGCTTTATTCTCCTCGCTGTAATGATGTCTCTCCTTTACAAGTTGTAAGGCCAAAGTCCCTTTTCGATGAAGACAACAAGAGATTAGAATGTGATCAAGAATGTATATAGCTTCACAAGTTCTCATACTCATGAGGCATCCATGATGCTGACATGGACATCATTCCCACATACTCAATACATAAAAAGAGGAAGAATAAAATATGACCCCCATCAACATGGAGCCATCAAATGCCCTAGATCTATTTCTCAAATCCAAGCATAAATATGCATCCCATACAAAGATCCCGAAACCACAAGATTTAGAACTGCTTCATTGCCCACTTATCATGCAAGTGCCACAATTTCTCTGTCACATGTAACTGATTGGTTTGATGTGAAGGAAGAGAAGAAAAGAATAGATAGAAGGAATAAGTTGATCTTGATGCCTTGATGCAGCCTATCTATGCTCCTTCAGACCTGTAACATGCATGTTATGCTGCAACATTTAATGACAAAACAACGTAATGAAAAGCATGCTTACATTGGTTTTTCCAGAACTTAGCTTGTTGATCTGAAGATCTGTTGCAAAAATAGACCTCGTCATTGGATTCACATCGCCTAATTACCTAAAAACAATCGCCAAATCGTCTCCATCCGAGTCTGACACTTTCAGGCCCAAGAGACACCTCTGCCTCGGTTACCGTGCCACTACCTTCGTAATAAATGACTCATTCTGGATTTAAGATATAGAATCTTTTCTCAGCTCATAAAACTAACACTACCACTGCATTTGTGGTGTCATTTTACCTAAAAATGACTGTCTCCACGCCTCGATCTGAGTCTAACACTTTTTGGCACAAGAGACACCCTTGCCTCGGTTTGCATGTCACTGCTCCTGCAATAAATGCTGAGAAATCTAGAAAAGAATTCCAAAATCCATACCAGGCCGTACAATTCCATACGAGTGCACTCAGACTCCTCTCTCGTGCTCTATGTCTCCTCTGAACTTTGTCTAAGCCCCTTTTTATACAATTTTTCGGCAGTTGTGCATTGATGAGGAAGTTGGCAAAGCGATTAGTGGAGCTAATTTTAGGGCATAGTTAGGTGGAGGTCTCGGGGTTGAATCCCACGAGCCTCCCCTTTTTAGTACATAGTTATAACCAAGTGTGGTGTGCTCTGCTATATTTAGCAGGCGACCACTAGAATAGTGGAATGGCTGTCAAAATCCTCGGACAATGCTATTTCTGGAGAAGGCAGTTTAGCAAACTGTTAAATCTGGCAGGCGGTGGAATATTCCACCACATATGGAGAAATTGCCCCACATAATATATATATATATATATATATATATATATATATATATATATATATATATATATATATATATATATATATTAAATTCGGCCATAGAGCCTCCTTGTGCATTTCAGGGGTGCCATGTGGTGCCTTCCTATTGGGCCACGTGGAATCCTCTGATTTTTCCACCTATGTATGCTGACATCACCTCTAGACATGTGGAACCTTCTGGGGTGGTGCCACGTGGAACTTTT
This sequence comes from Picea engelmannii, assembly GCA_009831015.1. NCBI lineage: Eukaryota > Viridiplantae > Streptophyta > Pinopsida > Pinales > Pinaceae > Picea > Picea engelmannii. The sequence goes on along the minus strand of ML790585.1, from coordinate 424,645 downwards.
TTACTCGTCCACATGGCGCCCTAAAACTTCCAAATACGAGTGACTTGTGGCAGCCTCTGGTGTTTCCACATGGCATGATGACACCATCATGACACATGTCACCCTCTGCGCTTGCCACGTAATCTGTACAGATGCTGATTTTGACATCAACAGTACGGATTCTAACTCATCCTTGCTTAGTGGGCTAGGTTGACCAAAACTTTGACTGCTTATATCTTTTGATTCGTAACTCTGTTTGACGAGTCGTTTGTGTCGTTAGAAAGATTACGACGCGCTCTCTGCGATCATGCCATTTTAATTGAGTTTTGGGAACTTTGAATTTTTCCCCTTTTGTTGTCTGTTGAAGCCATTATGTGCCTCCTAGGACACTTCTGAATATTCTATGATGTTCCCTAGATCCATCCGGATCAATCGTGATTTTAATGCATTCCATTTTTTATAAGTGTTGGGTGATGGTGTTTTAGGCATAAAAAATGGTTTTTCAAAAGGGGTTAGGAAGTAAATGAGAATGGTTTTTCTCGGACGGAAAATTCAACCATTGGTTTTGTGGCTCGACGTTCTGCTCACCCTAATCTACNTTTTATAAGTGTTGGGTGATGGTGTTTTAGGCATAAAAAATGGTTTTTCAAAAGGGGTTAGGAAGTAAATGAGAATGGTTTTTCTCGGACGGAAAATTCAACCATTGGTTTTGTGGCTCGACGTTCTGCTCACCCTAATCTACCATTGGATTACCTGCAGGGTGTGCATATTCTTTCTTAGGCTAGGCTTGGGAGCAAGGTATAAATTTGATGGGCTTTCCTATCCGTCAAACAATTTTATTTATGACGTTTTATATTTATGTTTGTATGTCATTTAAATGTTATGTATTATATGTGTTTTTGTTAATTTTTCTTGTGAATACAAGATCAACTTTTGTTGTAATTGGGGAAATTCCCATAGGACACATCCAAACCATGAAAAAACTCCAAATCCCACTAGCAATGAAAATTAATAAAAGCAAGCATTGCAGAATGTGGTGCTAATAGCTACTTGAGGAACATAAATATACTCAGACAATGACGTTTCTATTATAACAACAATTCTCTAATACCTTTTTGTACAGGTAGATGCCCAACTATATAAAGGTAGTTTGACCAATGGTCACATCAATCAAGAGTGTGACTCACGACAATAAAAAAGGAGATAGGGGAGTAGATTTCAAATCATTGGGTAGTAGCATATGTGGTCTACTATCTTCACCATCATTGTCTAATTTATGTTTGGAAAATCTCTCAAAGTAGACCATGTGCTTCTAGGCATATTCCATTAAAAACCTTCATCAATTAGGACACGTTGCCCTTTAATGATGGCTTGTTTTACCTTCAGGGTTCAATATCGTCTACTACCAACACTAAACAAACTACATAAAAACTTTCAAAATCAAACAAAAAAATCCCTATTTCATCCAAACAAACAAGAAAATTAATTTATATTATTTCTATTGGACAACAAAAAGACCTTTCAATCTAAGTACTCTTTCCCCAAAGGTTGGTATTTTATATAGAATAATGGCCCATGGGTGTGGGCATGCAATGTGAATCTCAACCTTGAGGCTTTAGGCTTTAGGGCCAATGTGCACAGTCTTGGATTGCAATTTGGATGACATGATTCTCAACCTTTAAGATTCAAGCTTCAATGTGCATGGTGTGAGATTGCAATTTGCATGATATGGGTTGCAATGGAGATGGGTTTTTTCTAGCATACCCAAAGACCCATTGTGGACACAGACTGTTCATATCTCGCAGTCTTATCTTGAGGTATTAGGGGCATAGTTGATGCTTATCTTAGAAGTCATAATCTCATTTGAAAGTCTCAGCACTATGGGAACATTCTATGCTTATCTAAGAGTCTCATCTCTGAGAATCATAGTATTAGCCAATGAGATTGTTGGCTTGTTTTATTTTTTGTTTTTTGTAGTCCGATTTAGAAATGCTTACAATTTTGTATCTTAGATCTCATAGTCATCTCTCTCTCTCTCTCTCTCTCTCTCTCTCTCTCTCTCTCTCTCTCTCTCACACACACACACACACACACACAAAAATATATATAAATGTGGGTAAATTTTTAATCCACCCATTAATTTGATGGTTTTAAAAATTAAGTAAACATTACCATTGAGGTGCAGATTTAAAGTTGCGACTGTATGATGATTAAATAAGCCAAAAATGGGTAAATAATCGCCAAATTTAACCCTTTTTCGAGAGTCATAAGTTCATGATTTTTTCTTCGTTAGAATCTGGTTGTTGTTTAATCTCTTTGAATTTTACTTTTGATAGAGAGTATCCTCCAAATTCCAAGAGCATTTAACGAAGTTAGTTAAAAGGAGAAACTCGATGTTAAAATCTTCTTCTGTTCATCCTCTGGATAATTTGGAACACATTGTTGACTCATTTGAATGCATCATAAATGCAGATGAACAAAATTTTGAATCAATAGGCCATCAACTAATTTTGATTGTAGTGAATTAATCCTTTGGACAAAATCTTTTAGGTAAGTTTTTTTTTTGTACATTGGCACAGTTTCACTTAAATTTTTATATGCTATTTGCTCTATCATACATTGTTTGAGTTCAACTTTAAGATTAGAAACAACAGAAACACCATTTATGGATATTTTTTGAAAAACACTCACTACAAAGTAAAAGAGGTGAATGTGGAAGTGACCATGGACATTAGTATCGAGTTGCATTAGCTTTCTAAAATAAGAGGGGTGAATGTGGAAGTGCACGTGGGTATTATCTTGGTGTTGTATTAGTTTTGTTTTAATTGGTATGTTGGACTTTATATTTTAAGGAATAAATTTGAGGGTTAATAATGTTCAATTTATGTAGACATGAGACTTTAAATCTTCATCGTTGTATGGCGATGATCCTACTTTGTTGATATACACCACTCAATGATCATATACTTTCACCTCCAATATTACTTTTGTTTCTTTTGGAACAACTCTATGTTCCTTTATTAAGCAAGCATGAGAAGATGATTTTGGAGGTGCATTAAAGTTGGCTAGCATGGCACTTCGGAGTGGAAAAGATAGTGGTAGTGTTGCAAAAGTACTTCTACTAACTAAAGCTTTGATATGATGTTAGCCGTTATATTAGTTTGTGCACTACCATGCCATTCCTAAACATGCAATCAAGAAGCATGTACTATACACCCCTACACCCACTTTGAATATGTCTTGAAAGTCAATCTACATGGACTTTATGTCAATTCTTAGCTAAACCAAGCATGGTCACGATTGTCTATTTCTTGTGAATGTTGATTAGTTTTAAAAATCACAACTTCAGTAGTTTGCAAAAAGAGTGTCACAACATAAGGCACTATTGAGCTCTTCTTTGAACATGTTTGGGTTCATTTTAGGTTGTCAAGACCATTGTCTCTAATAAGGACAATGGGTTCTTGAGTATCTTATGGCTTGGTCTTTGGTTGATGATGGACACCAAGTTGACCAAATCAAATGCCTTCCATTTTGAGGCCGATGAACATAGAAAGGTAGTTAGTATTGTCCATATCCTCAAAATGTACAACTCCAAACTTCCATGTACATGGTATAGAAGCCTTTCTTATGTTCAACACAACTACAACAAAATTTTTCCAAGTACTACCTTACACAACCCTTTTCAAGTGTGCTCAGGGTTTTAGCCATTTTCCCCAATTGAGATAGCTATCCCTATTGCATCAACATAGGGAGAGTCATCCCATGCTTAGAAGTAGGAAAACAAAGTTGTCAATTTTTTTGAATGGATCCAACATATTTAGTGACAAGTACATGATATTTTGTAGAAACCAATGCTAAGTATAAGAAATCCCATGATCAACATTGGGTTCCACATTAGTATATGGTCAATGACATGGTTTCACTTGTAGAAGGAGGAAATTATAGGTCCCAACATGTAATTTAGAGCACTTCCCTGTGAGCATTACACCATCACCAATATAATGGATGAGAATGATTTTGAACTTACCTTGCTACCTTACCTTAGTTCATGCCCTATTTTAATGTGGAGTTGTGTTACTTCCCACCTTTGTTGGATGCATTGGAGGTGGAAAAACAATTGGCTACTACAAAGCTAAACCATGATTACATGAACAAGCTATAATGGACATGCTCATGGACACTAAGGTGAAGAACACATGCTCGTAGAACATACAACTCTATTCAATTGTTAAAGCAAGGCAACATCTTCACCAGGGTAAGTGGTTTACTATAAACCAAATCCAACAAAAATTTCCCCATTTAATGAAAGAACATGATGCAATGTGAACCATTACTTCCAAAGGGGATACAATTGCTCTAGAGCTATTCAAAGCAAATTCCTTCATCTCAAAAACTATCCCAAGTCTTACCACTTTTGCGTAATTTTACAAGTCTTGTTTTCTTAACCTTATGAAACCATGATAGCCAAAAGCGGGTGTGTTTTTATTAGAACCATAGCATGAGAATGAGAAGAGAAATAACATACATGAGTTCACGTCTTAAGGAACCCAACAAGAGAACATATGAAGGGTAGTTTCCTAGTCTGTTTTGTGGCAATCTGACAAGGGGTATTTATACACGAACAAGTTTCAAAGTGACAACCTTCTTCTAGGGATATGACATTGCTATGTATTCATCTTTGGCATAATTACCAAGGATAGAATGCTCGAGGTTGTTTCTTACGAGATTCGTCAACCCAATGCACCCAACTAACTTGGCCAATATAATAGTGGCCTTCAAATTCTTTGTCTTCCTTGTCCACTATAAGAAATCCTTGAAAACACAATATTTGATCAAATGCTTTCACGATGTTGGGTAATGAGCTAATCATTGTCTTTAAAGTTTAAAATCAAAAGACAAAAGCGAGTTAATCAAAGTTTTTTTTAGTTATATATTTATATTGAAAGTAAAAAAATAATGACTACCATGATACTTACAAGATAAGCATGGTGGACTAGCTTGAGTGAATAAGTGTTATGGTTATAATGTAAGAGGTTTCACGGTCAAGTCCTGACCAGTCATATTGTTGAGCTTGTTGAGCCTCACTCGATGTCCCCACCGAGAATACAAAGCTAAAAATTTGAAAAACATTCCGCCCAAATTTGAGACATCACACATAAAGCAGGTTAAGGATATGAATTTTCAGAGCTGACTCATATTGTTGGGCTCTTGATATCTTTTGATTTTGATTTTCAGCTGAGGAAAGTCAAGATCAAACATAACTTCTTGTTTATTTAAAAATTTCACATTTTAATCGTGGTTCGAGAGGTCCAGATAGGCAAGGAGAATGCACTTGTTGCAAAGCAATAATAAAAGTTTGTATCAGGTTTATATGTCCAACAGGATGGACATATATTAACTTAGAAACTACAACTATAGAGAAAAAAATGCACATATTAGTTCTATCAATTATCAATATCCCATGATACACAGAAGACATTGCCAATGAGACTATCTTGTTCCATATCAATAATGTCTTCACACAAAGTATAATCGGGATCTTAAACCCACTAAGTAGACTTGACTAAATGACTGACTTATTTCCCCAACAGGAAGAACACCATAAATAATTATAGGTGTAAAATATATGCTTATAGGAAGTATCAGTAGTCACTATTGCAAAGATAATAAGAGGAAGACTTATCAGGATCCTGTTGGAAAAATAATGAGAGGAATGCCTATAGGGATCTACAGACATTATTGCTCGAAAGAAAGGACTATTAGGAATATTAGCCACCACTATGAAAATGAAAATAATAGGAATAACGTCTATGAGGAAGAGGAATACTTGTATTTTGAACAACTTAGTTTATACATGAATGAAAATGCAGTCATTTTGCTGGTATTCCCATTTCAAAATTTCAGAATAAATCTGGTGTGTATTATGAATGTGCATTGTTTTTTTATTGATTTTTTTATGAATTTGTTAGCATTTCTTTTCTTACATAGGTTTATCAATGTTTGTTTCTCTTCATTAATGTTTAAAAACACTCTAAATATCAAATGCACAAACTCACCCCTAATTATCCTCAATGCCTTTATATACACCAACAAATTTCATCGACGTGGCAAGAAGTAGTTCCACTAATTTTGTGGCATTCAATGCAAGTGTGGTTCAAAATATGGTTGTTGAAGCTCCCCAAAATCAACATGAAAAACTCCCAATGTAATTGGTTGTAACGTCCCTAGCCACCAGGTTGAGTCACACTACTTCTAGAACACCCTTCAAGAAAACTATGATACCACTTTGTAATGTACCTAGCACCATAAACACGAAAAACTTCACTCGGATACCAATGGTAACATACCTAGTTCAACAAACCAAGAAATGTCTTTCTTGTTGTAAATATGATACCAATCTTTAATTCAGATTTGCTTCTTAGACTGATTTTGAATTTTGTTCCCTTCTTTTAAATCAAGAAACATGGATTCAACACATGCAATTAAGAAGATTCATGCTAAACCATCCAAGAAATGAACAATATGCCATGCACAATAATAGTCGGCAAGAATGAACATAGAAATTGTAGTGTACCTTTTTTACTACCGAGGTTTCCAAACCTCTCAGTTACCATTCTATACATGGATGTTTACATAATTCGTACAGGAATTATAACCACATGCATTTAACACAATTAAACACACTTAATTCTCAGAGTAAAATATATAAGTTATTGTTACCATTAACAAACCATAGCATTCAACAGTAATTCATTTACACAGCGGAAAACATGATAATATATACAGCACAGTCATGCCAAATGTGATAAAACATAATTCAGGTACTTATCTTTTAACAGTTGTAGAATTCACCAACCAAGTGCAGGCCTCCCACGAACCTCCCAGCCTTAGACCACACTGTTCATCATCTCAACAGTGGGTCACCCCCGAGCTGGGACCGAGCTCCACCCCAAGGCAAGGAATCCTAGGCTCAGGCTGAGGTTACAGGGAATTCAGTCATACACAACCACCAGGAAGAAAGCTCTCCCAGGAATCTCCCACGCTCACTTCCCACAGACCCTCATTCCCCACATGCCTGTTCCACCCCAAGAGAGTGCACCTTCTCTGTCACCTAGACAGTCCTTCGGCTGCCAGTCCCCCTTACCTTGGGTTACAGGAACAGACTGGACCGGAAATCTCCGAGCTCTATGGCAGTTACAGGGTTCCTTCCAGGAGTTCTCTTCTCCCTCTGCGCACTCTCTCACCTGGAGGAGTCGCTCACAGGCCAACAAGCCTTACGCAATCCAATACTGCGTGGTCACAACAACCCACAGAAAACACAGACCAAGGCTTCCCAAAATGGTTCAGCAGTCATCGGATGATCTCACGGACATGATTTCGGAACAAAGGCTCCACGCACAGGCTAACTCAGCTTTGCCCAAACAACCAAGGATCCTTCCACTCGAGTCCAACACAGGCTTCCTGTTTAGGGAATGTGCACACGAGATTTCTCAGAGACAGACACAGACTCCACGCTCACTGGACGGGGGTGTACCCGGATTCTTTAGGACAAACACAGGCTTTACGACTTTCAGAGATGAACCAGGGTATTCTGGCAGAGGTCATACCGGTTCCACGCTCAGAGGTTCGGGTCAAAATGGAGAAGCTCCCCTCCCACAGTTCAGCTCGACACTTATATTTGCATGCACCAAGGTTGACACTTGTCACCCTGGGAACTGCATGCGTTCCACAACGTGCATCCCCTTGCACGTTCCCTCCCTTGCCAGGAACTTAGGATAAAATGATATGCACATGGCTCTTTTTGAAATAATATTAAAATATTATTTCCCAGGCTTAAGCCCCTAGGCTCATCACTCAGCCCCTTTCCCACCTTCCAGCCCCTAGTTCCTTGCCCACTATATGGACGCTCAGTCCCCCTTCACTCATTCATCGTGGTCGGTCTGCACCTGGCAGTGTTTATATTTTATTAATCATTCTGCATACATACAGTACAACATCAGGCTCCTGGCCTTCAAACACTTAGGCTTCCTGGCCTAACAAACACATAAGCCTTCCAGCTTATACAAAACTTGGCTCACCATCCTATAACACATATTTACAATCTGTTTCAGATCATAGCTTACATCGGGGCTCGGCCTTGGGGACACTACAATACCCCTCCCCTTATTTTTGCACTGTCCTCAGTGCAACTTACACTGCCTCTGTGTGTCCTTCAAAATTTTCAAAAAGATGTGGGTACTCTGCCCGCATTACTTCTTCATGCTCCCATGTCGCGTCCTCAGGACCGTACCAGGTCCACTGGACCTTTACAAGCCCTAGAGCTCGATTCCGGAGCTGCTTGCTTTTCCTGTCCAATATGCGCACAGGATGCACTTGCAGGACACCTTCTGGTTCCACCTGAATCACAGTCCAATCGATAACATGATTAGCATCAGGTACATATTTCTTAAGCAGTGAAACATGAAACACATTATGTACAGTCATAGATGCAGGTAATGCAAGCATGTATGAAACTGGCCCAATCCTTTCCAGGATCTCAAATGGCCCACAAAATCTTGCTGGCAACTTGGCGCAACTTCCCAGTTTCAGGGAACTCCTGTTAGTTTTCACTTTCAGGAAAACATGGTCACCCACTTTAAATTCTCTATGGGTTCTGTTACTATCAGCGTAACTTTTCTGCCTATCCTGGGCAGCTTTCAGATTCTGTTTGATTTTTATCATTTGATCCTCCATTTCTTTGAGTAGTTCAGGTCCAACTATTGTCCTGTCAGCTGGATTATCCCAGCTCACTAGAGTGTTGCAATTTCTTCCATAAAGCGCTTCGAATGGGCTCATCTTCAATGATGCATGGTACCCATTATTGTAAGTGAATTCTACCAAATGCAGGTAGTCTTCCCACCTTGATGGTTTATCCATCACATACATTCTCAGCATGTCTTCTATTACTCTGTTTACTCTCTCTGTCTATCCATCAGACTCGAGATGATATGTTTTACTGAAGTTCAGATTCGTTCTGAATCCCTTGAACAATCCTCTCCAAAAATTCGAAGTGAATTTCGGGTCCCTATCAAACACAATTGTCTTAGGAATTCCATGCAAGCGTGCAACTTCTTTTAAAAAGATATCAACAACATCTGCTGCTCTGTGGGTGGTTTTCAGTGGAATAAAATGGGCAGCTTTAGTAAGCTTGTCCACCACCACCATGATTGAATCATGCTGCTTTCTTTTTTTGGGAAATCCTGTGATAAAATCCATTGTTACCACATCCCATTTCCACTCAGGAATCGGTAAAGGCTGCAACAACCTTGTTGGGTGTCTGTGCTCAGCCTTGACCTTATGGCATTCCATACATCTGGCGATGTATTCAACAATTTCCTTCTTCATACCTGGCCAAAAATAATGGCTTTTGACTGCTACCACAGTCTTCTGATATCCAGGATGACCAGCATAAGTCACATTATGCATTTCTTTTAGAATTTCCAGCTTCAATTCTCAGTCATTAGGTACATACACTCTGTTTTTATACAGAAGTAAACCATCAGTTCCTAAGGTATAACCTTCCTCGGTCTGTGGTCTCTCACGCTATTGTAGCTTTGCTACAAGTCTTTTGTACTGCAAATCAGCACTTGCAGTCTCCACAATTCTATCTTTCAACTCAGTTCTGTACATGCTAATGGTTGTAGCATGTAATTCATGCACTTTTTTGCTGAGTGCATCAACCACCTTATTGTCTTTCCCTTTGATATGCCTGATATCAAAGTCATATTCGCACAGAAATTCCAACCATCTAATTTGCCTGGCATTTAGGGTTGGCTGATCAAATAAATACTTTAGACCATTATGGTCTGTTCTTAATTCGAATTTCTTACCCATGAGGTAATGTCTCCATTTCCTCAATGCATGGACAACTGTTGCCATCTCTAAATCATGAGTGTCATAATTCTTTTCATGCTCTTTCAGCTTTTGGGATTCATAACAAATTACAGATCCCTCTTGGCTGAGAACTCCTCCCAGCCCCTCCTTACACGCATCTGTGCACACTACGTAATGCTTACTTGGATCAGTAATCTTTAGGATTGGAGCACTAGTGAGCAGCTGCTTCAATTGTTGGAAGATTCTCTCACATTGTTCATTCCACTGGAACTTCTTCTCCTTCCTTTGCAAGGAAGTGATAGCATGAGCTATCCTTGAAAATCCAGCTATGAATCTCCTATAATAACCTGCCAGACCCATAAAGGATCTAAATTCTGTCACATTTCTTGGCGCTGGCCACTCTTGAATGGCATGTACCTTCTCAGGATCCACAATGATCCCCTCTTCGGAAATAATGTGTCCCAGATAATGGATCTGCTTTTGGTAAAATGAGCACTTGCTCATTTTTGCATACAGCCGGTGTTCTTCCTTTGTCTTGGAGTACACCAAGATATCGTCCAAGAATACTATGACAAACTTGTCCAGATAATTTATGAACACTCCATTCATTAAGCACATGAAGACAACAAGCGCGTTGGACAGTCCAAACGGCACCACAATGAACCCATAATGACCGTACCTTGTTCTGAAGGTAGTCTTGTTGATGTCTTCATCTTTTATCCTCACTTGATGATATCCAGATCGAAGATCTATTTTCGAAAATACTTTCGCATCCTTTAACTCATCAAAAAGATCATCAATCCTTGGCAGAGGATACTTGTTCTTGATAGTGACTTTATTCAACTGTCTAAAGTCGATGCGCAGCCTCATCGTCCCATATTTTTTTCTTCACGAATAGGACTGGGGCTCCCCATGGTGACACGTTGGGACGAATGTAGCCTTTCTTTAATATCTCTTCGAGCTGCAGTTGCAACTCTTTCAGCTCTTGTGTGCTCATTCTATAAGGAGCTTTCGAAACTGGAGCTGCTCCAGACATTAGATTTATAGAAAAATCGATGTCCCTCTTCGGAGGTAGTCCAGGAACCTCCTGAAACACGTCCTCAAACTCTTTGAGCACCCTGTGGTCTTCCAGATTCGAGACCACATTTTGGAATACTTCTTCCACCCAGGCTGCAAATATTTGACAGCGTTTCCGGTAACATTTCTTCAGCTGTATGGCTGAGATTTCTCTAACAACCACAGCTTTGGGAATTCCTTGAACTGTTACTTGATTTCCCTCTTCGTTCAGACATGTGAACTTCTTGCTTCGACAATCCAGAAGGGCATGGTGCTGGTCCAACCAGTCCATCCTAATTAAGCAATCATATGAGCCTAAAGGTAGAATTTTCAATTCATCCTTAGTGCTCATTCCTTTCATGTCCACCGAACAGGACTTAACCAATTCAATGACCTTCCTCTTGGTCCCTGTAGCTAACTGCACTAACCAAGACTTCTCATGTTTTCTCTTCGTTAGATGAAAACTTTCCACCACCCTAGGATCTACATAACTATGGCTAGCCCCTGAATCAATTAAAATAACAAGTGGTCGGTTGTTTATCATACCTTCCACTTCAATCATGTGCGATTGAAATTCCACTTGCTTATTGTCCAGGGCTGCATATATCCTCAGCATTCTGCTGCCCATATCCTCCATTGTTTCAGCTTGCTGAACAGTATGGACAGTTCTTGCTTTGTCTTTTCTGTGGGGGCAGTCTCTGTATCTATGATTCCCTTTATAGCCCCAACACTCCATGGGTGGAGGCCTTGGCATCTGTTCACTCCCTTCAACTTTCCTAGGCTCATTAAAATATGACTGTCCCCAAGGACTGTTTATGAAAAAGGAAGGCTTGCTTCCCTTCTGCCTCTGTTCTTTCTTAAACCTCTTCTGGTTATCCCAAGCCTTTCGAAAGGTAGAATTTTCTTTCTGTTGTTCGTATAGGCATTTCGCCCTTCTTATGGTTTCTTCCATGGTCTTAGGATCATCATATTGAATCTTGTCACCAATAGAAGGTGGCAGTCCACTCAGATACCTCTGAATTTTGACAGCCTCGTCCTTGATGAATAGAACATACTTCAACAGTTCCAGAAAACTTCGTTCATACTCATCAATGGTCATTCTGCCTAGCTTGAGTTCGAAGAAATCCTTCATATTTCTATCATAGTATCTTTTAGTTAGGTATTTCTTCTCGAAATACCTCTTAAACTCCTTCCATGTGACCTCTTTATCTCTGATGTGCTGCACCTGCACAAACTGATCCCACCACATGGACGCTTTTCCTTTCAGCTGGTACATTGCAATTCTTCCCTCTGCATGGGAAGAATAATTCTATAGCTGGAAGTATTTCTTCATGCCCATCAACCATGTCTCAGCATCCTCCTCCCTCTTATGTTCTCCATCGAATGTTGGAGGCTTAATCTTGTTCATCTCTCCTTTCAATTCCTCCCTTCCATATTTCCGATGTTTTCTGGTAGGGGACGGGCTTGAACTACTGTATGTCTCCCTGTCCGAATGTTTTTGTGAGCGACTATGATGTCGGCTACCACTCCTCGATCTAATTATTCTTCCATGTTCTCTTCAACTCTCTGTCGTACCTGATTCTCTTCCCTTCTCAAGTTTCTTCTCTATTCTTTCCAGACTCTGCAAGAATTTTAAGTTTAATTTCTCTTGTCGATCCTTGACTTTCATGAGATTTCGGCTATCAGCTCGACGCTCCTTAGCCTCTCTTTGCAATCCTTCAAGGATTTTCATTATATGTCCTTCCTTATCCATCTCCTTTCCATGCCCATTAGAGTTCGATCCTTCGACTCCTAGGTTAACACCCTTTCCTTCCCGCTCGTCTTCCATTTCAGGGGTAATTTGCACTCTTCCCCACTCCATACTCGGCGTTGATTAACTGGATTTTTGGCCTCTGTTGTATTCTGAGCACGCACTGTGCAATCCCATTCAAAATTGTCAGGCCAATAAACTTCATGAATAATCCACAACATTTATAACTAATACGAACAAGAACGAAAGACATTTCAACTTCACAAGTTTTCTGAGCTCTGTCTGGCTCTATGTTTTTCGGGTTTCTTGAAATTCTCCTATTTCCCTATTGGAAAATTTTCCTCCCACGGAAACTCTTCGAGGTCTCCCTTCCTTCTATCGGGGTTACCTTTATCGGGATTTTGAAACCGGCAGTGTTCTGGTGGGTTGAATCCCCGATTTTCGATTTCCCAATGCGCTACCTTTATGCGTTAGCCCCTACTATGGGCCCTACACCATGTGACCACTGACTCATGACCCCAGCCCTTTCCCTTATCGGGGTTCGGGTTTTCGCAAATCGAAATGTGCCAAAACTCTTGACAGCGGAATCCCCGATTTCCTGATTTTCGATGGACTCCGTCCGTGCTAGCCCTTCGGGCTATACCCTCACCACACGACCACTGCCCATGACCGTGATCAATCCTCCTATCGGGGTTTCAAGATTTGTGATGTCACGATGCACATGCATTCACAACCCCCGATCCTCCGATTCTCGATGCACTTTTACACTGGCTATCTCTCCTGGCTCAGCCTCTGGTCCACATGACCATACTATACGACCTCCACCTTACCCCGTCGGGGTTTCGGCTGTTTCAATGTCAAAGAACATACGCTCACGGGATCCCCGATATCCCGATTCCCGATATGCCGACACACTTTTTGCTTTAACCCTTCGCGGTTAAGCCCAGGTCTATGTGACCTCTACCCCGTGACCATACTCGAAGCTCTCGTCGAGGTTTCAGTGTTCGGAGTTTCAAAGTGTATGAATCACTTGTCACCGGGGTTCCCGATTTCCCGATGAACTTCAAACACCGATGGACTTAATCCTTGTCGGGACTTTCCCCAATGGCAGATCGTTGCCACGTTTCCCCTAATATGAACGGTCCAGATCTTGTCGCGAAATCATGGATCGTGATTCCGTGTGACGAGATCTCTATGTGCTCGGGAACTCCGATTCTCCGATTTCCGACTCTCTCCAGGATTCTAACATGTGTCCTCCTTGGAATCCTATGGCTATGATCCCTCCGCCATTCCAAGGCTTCTCCCCTACCCATGAGGACTTAAACCCTATGCAACTTCTGTCAACTCGGACGGTTGACGGGTAATCCCACAGTGATCTTACGACTCACGATCCTCCCGAGTTTAAACTCCTGGTGTGGTCGTAACCTCCTGTGCAGTATCCAAAGGCTTTAAACCTTGTGCACATTCTCGATATCTGACGGTTACAAGGGTTCGTCTTCCCTCCTGAACAGATCCTACAGTTCTAACACTATTGGTGTAAAGAACTGTTCTTCCCATGGCCATAGACCACGCTGGTTGCGGTTTCATAGCACCGCTAAACCTCCTGAGCTTAAAAACTCGTCAAGTATCTCCTTAACGCTTCGGAGCAAACCAGGGTCCGAAATTGGTCCTCTCGACTCAATTTCCCCTTGCATTCTCAGTCCAAAGACTGCTCCACTGGCCCATCTAGGCTCAGTGTCGAAACCTTCGCTCTGATACCAATTTGTAGTGTACCTTTTTTACTACCAAGGTTTCCAAACCTCTCAGTTACCATTCTATACATGGATTCTTACATAATTCGTACAGGAATTATAACCACATGCATTTAACACAATTAAACACACTTAATTCTCAGAGTAAAATATATAAGTTACTGTTACCATTAACAAACCATAGCATTCAACAGTAATTCATTTACACAGCGGAAAACAT
>ML790585.1:386653-399367 GCA_009831015.1 Picea engelmannii | reverse complement strand
GCAAGTGTGGTTCAAAATATGGTTGTTGAAGCTCCCCAAAATCAACATGAAAAACTCCCAATGTAATTGGTTGTAACGTCCCTAGCCACCAGGTTGAGTCACACTACTTCTAGAACACCCTTCAAGAAAACTATGATACCACTCTGTAATGTACCTAGCACCATAAACACGAAAAACTTCACTCTTATACCAATGGTAACATACCTAGTTCAACAAACCAAGAAATGTCTTTCTTGTTGTAAATATGATACCAATCTTTAATTCAGATTTACTTCTTAGACTGATTTTGAATTTTGTTCCCTTCTTTTAAATCAAGAAACATGGATTCAACACATGCAATTAAGAAGATTCATGCTAAACCATCCAAGGAATGAACAATATGCCATGCACAATAATAGTCGGCAAGAATGAACATAGAAATTGTAGTGTACCTTTTTTACTACCGAGGTTTCCAAACCTCTCAGTTACCATTATATACATGGATGTTTACATAATTCGTACAGGAATTATAACCACATGCATTTAACACAATTAAACACACTTAATTCTCAGAGTAAAATATATAAGTTACTGTTACCATTAACAAACCATAGCATTCAACAGTAATTCATGTACACAGCGGAAAACATGATAATATATACAGCACAGTCATGCCAAATGTGATAAAACATAATTCAGATACTTATATTTTAACAGCTGTAGAATTCACCAACCAAGTGCAGGCCTCCCACGAACCTCCCAGCCGTAGACCACATTGTTCATCAGCTCAATAGTGGGTCACCCCCGAGCTGGGACCAAGCTCCACCCCAAGGCAAGGAATCCTAAGCTCAGGCTGAGGTTACAGGGAATTCAGTCATACACAACCACCAGGAAGAAAGCTCTCCCAGGAATCTCCCACGCTCACTGCCCACAGACCCTCATTCCCCACATGCTTGTTCCACCCCAGGAGAGTGCACCTTCTCTGTCACCTAGACAGTCCTTCGGCTGCCAGTCCCCCTTACCTTGGGTTACAGGAACAGACCGGACCGAAAATCTCCGAGCTCTATGGAAGCTACAGGGTTCCTTCCAGGAGTTCTCTTCTCCCTCTGCGCACTCTCTCACCTGGAGGAGTCGCTCACAGGCCAACAAGCCTTACGTAGTCCAATACTACGTGGTCACAAAAACCCACGGAAAACACAGACCAAGGCTTCCCAAAACGGTTTAGCAGTCACCGGATGATCTCACGGACATGATTTCGGAACAAAGGCTCCACGCACAGGCTAACTCAGCTTTTCCCAAACAACCAAGGATCCTTCCACTCGAGTCCAACACAGGCTTCCTGTTTAGGGAATGCGCACACGAGATTTCTCAGAGACAGACACAGACTCCACGCTCACTGGACGGGGGTGTACCCGGATTCTTCAGGACAAACACAGGCTTTACGACTTTCAGAGATGAACCAGGGTATTCTGGCAGAGGTCGTACCGGTTCCACGCTCAGAGGTTCGGGTCAGAATGGAGAAGCTCCCCTCCCACGGTTCAGCTCGGCGCTTATATTTGCATGCACCAGGGTTGACACTTGTCAACCCTGGGAACTGCATGCGTTCCACAACGTGCATCCCCTTGCATGTTCCCTCCCTTGCCAGGAACTTAGGATAAAATGACATGCACATGGCTCTTTTTGAAATAATATTAAAATATTATTTCCCAGGCTTAAGCCCCTAGGCTCATCACTCAGCCCCTTTCCCACCTTCCAGCCCCTAGTTCTTTGCCCACTCTGTGGATGCTCAGTCCCCCTTCACTCATTCATCGTGGTCGGTCTGCACCTGGCGGTGTTTATATTTTATTAATCATTCTGCATACATACAGTACAACAGCAGGCTCCTGGCCTTCAAACACTTAGGCTTCCTGGCCTAACAAACACATAAGCCTTCCATCTTATACAAAACTTGGCTCACCAGCCTATAACACATATTTACAATCTCTTTCAGATCATAGCTTACATCGGGGCTCGGCCTTGGGGACACTACAATCCCCCTCCCCTTATTTTTGCATTGTCCTCAGTGCAACTTACACTGCCTCTGTGTGTCCTTCAAAATTTTCAAAAAGATGCGGGTACTCTACCCGCATTACTTCTTCATGCTCCCATGTCACGTCCTCAGGACCGTACCAGGTCCACTGGACCTTTACAAGCCCTATAGCTTGATTCCAGAGTTGCTTGCTTTTCCTGTCCAATATGCGCACAGGATGCACTTGCAGGACACCTTCTGGTTCCACCTGAATCACAGTCCAATCGATAACATGATTAGCATCAGGTACATATTTCTTAAGCAGTGAAACATGAAACACATTATGTACAGTCATAGATGCAGGTAATGCAAGCATGTATGAAACTGGCCCAATCCTTTCCAGGATCTCAAATGGCCCACAAAATCTTGCTGCCAACTTGGCGCAACTTCCTAGTTTCAGGGAACTCCTCTTAGTTTTCACTTTCAGGAAAACATGGTCACCCACTTTAAATTCTCTATGGGTTCTATTACTATCAGCGTAACTTTTCTGCCTATCCTGAGCAGCTTTCAGATTCTGTTTGATTTTTATCATTTGATCCTCCATTTCTTTGAGTAGTTCAGGTCCAACTATTGTCCTGTCAGCTGGATTATCCCAGCTCACTGGAGTGTTTCACTTTCTTCCATAAAGTGCTTCGAATGGGCTCATCTTCAATGATGCATGGTACCCATTATTGTAAGCGAATTCTACCAAATGCAGGTAGTCTTCCCACCTTGATGGTTTATCCATCACATACATTCTTAGCATGTCTTCTATTACTCTGTTTACTCTCTCTGTCTGTCCATTAGACTCGAGATGATATGTTTTACTGAAGTTCAGATTCGTTCCAAATCCCTTGAACAGTCCTCTCCAGAAATTAGAAGTGAATTTCGGGTCCCTATCAAACACAATTGTCTTAGGAATTCCATGCAAGCATGCAACTTCTTTTAAAAAGATATCAACAACATCTACTGCTCTGTGGGTGGTTTTCAGTGGAATAAAATGGGCAGCTTTAGTAAGCTTGTCCACCACCACCATGATTGAATCATGTTGCTTTCTTTTTTTGGGCAATCCTGTGATAAAATCCATTGTTACCACATCCCATTTCCACTCAGGAATCGGTAAAGGCTGCAACAACCCTGCTGGGTGTCTATGCTCAGCCTTGACCTTATGGCATTCCATACATCTGGCGATGTATTATCAATTTCCTTCTTCATACCTGGCCAAAAATAATGGCTTTTGACTGCTGCCACAGTCTTCTGATATCCAGGATGACCAGCATAAGTCACATTATGCATTTCTTTTAGAATTTCCAGCTTCAATTCTCAGTCATTAGGTACATACACTCTGTTTTTATACAGAAGTAAACCATCAGTTCCTAAAGTATAACCTTCCTCGGTCTGTGGTCTCTCACGTTGTTGTAGCTTTGCTACAAGTCTTTTGTACTGCAAATCAACACTTGTAGTCTCCACAATTCTGTCTTTCAACTCAGTTCTGTACATGCTAATGGTTGTAGCATGTAATTCATGCACTTTTCTGCTGAGTGCATCAACCACCTTATTGTCTTTCCCTTTGATATGCCTGATATCAAAGTCATATTCCCACAGAAATTCCAGCCATCTAATTTGCCTGGCATTTAGGGTTGGCTGATCAAATAAATACTTCAGACCATTGTGGTCTGTTCTTAATTCAAATTTCTTACCCATGAGGTAATGTCTCCATTTCCTCAATGCATGGAAAACTGCTGCCAGCTCTAAATCATGAGTGTCATAATTATTTTCATGCTCTTTCAACTTTCGGGATTCATAACAAATTACAGATCCCTCTTGGCTAAGAACTCCTCCCAGCCCCTCCTTACACGCATCCGTGCACACTACGTAATCCTTACTTGGATCAGTAATCTCTAGGATTGGAGCATTAGTGAGCAGCTGCTTCAATTGTTGGAAGCTTCTCTCACATTGTTCAGTCCACTGGAACTTCTTCTCCTTCCTTTGCAAGGAAGTGATAGCATGAGCTATCCTTGAAAATCCAGCTATGAATCTCCTATAATAACCTGCCGGATCCATAAAGGATCTAACTTCTGTCACATTTCTTGGCGCTGGCCACTCTTGAATGGCATGTACCTTCTCAGGATCCACAACAATCCCCTCTTCGGAAATAATGTGTCCCAGATAATGGATCTGCTTTTGGTAAAATGAGCACTTGCTCATTTTTGCATACAGCTGGTGTTCTCTCAACACCTGTAGCACCATTCTAAGGTGTTGTTCATGTTCTTCCTCTGTCTTGGAGTACACCAAGATATCGTCCAAGAATACTATGACAAACTTGTCCAGATAATTTCTAAACACTCCATTCATTAAGCACATGAAGACAGCAAGTGCGTTGGACAGTCCAAATGGCACCACAGTGAACTCATAATGACCGTGCCTTGTTCTGAAGGTAGTCTTGTTGATGTCTTCATCTTTTATCCTCACTTGATGATATCCGGATCGAAGATCTATTTTCGAAAATACTTTCGCATCCTTTAACTGATCAAAAAGATCATCAATCCTTGGCAGAGGATACTTGTTCTTGAAAGTGACTTTATTCAACTGTCTAAAGTCGATGCACAGCCTCATCGTCCCATCTTTTTTTCTTCACGAATAGGACTGGGGCTCCCCATGGTGACACGTTGGGATGAATTTAGCCTTTCTTTAATAGCTCTTCGAGCTGCAGTTTCAACTCTTTCATCTCTAGTGTGCTCATTCTATAAGGATCTTTCGAAACTGGAGCTGCTCCAAGGCATTAGATTTATAGAAAAATCAATGTCCCTCTTCGGAGGTAGTCCAGGAACCTCCAAAAACATGTCCTCAAACTCTTTGAGTACCCTGTGGTCTTCCAGATTCGAGACCACATTTTGGAATACTTCTTCCACCCGGGCTGCAAATATTTGACAGCCTTTCCGGTAACATTTCTTCAGCTGTATGGCTGAGATTTCTCTAACAACCACGGCTCTGGGAATTCCTTGAAGTGTTACTTGATTTCCCTCTTCGTTCAGATATGTGAACCTCTTGTTTCGACAATCCAGAAGGGCATGGTGTTGGTCCAACCAGTCCATCCCAATTAAGCAATCATATGAGCCTAAAGGTAGAATGTTCAATTCATCCTTAGTGCTCATTCCTTTCATGTCCACTGAACAGGACTTAACCAATTCAGTGACCTTCCTCTTGGTCCCTGTGGATAACTGCACTAACCAAGACTTCTCATGTTTTCTCTTCGTTAGATGAAAACTTTCCACCGCCCTAGGATCTACATAACTATGGCTAGCCCCTGAATCAATTAAAATAACAAGTGGTCGGTTGTTGATCATACCTTCCACTTCAATCATGTGCGATTGAAATTCCACTTGCTTATTGTCCAGGGCTGCGTATATCCTCGGCATTCTGCTACCGATATCCTCCACTGTTTCATCTTGTTGAATAGTATGGACAGTTCTTGCTTTGTCTTTTCTGTGGGGGCAGTCTCTGTATCTATGATTCCCTTTACAGCCCCAACACTCCATGGGTGGAGGCCTTGGCATCTGCTCACTCCCTTCAACTTTCCTGGGCTCATTAAAAGATGACTGTCCCCAAGGACTGTTTCTGAAAAAGGAAGGCTTGCTTCCCTTCTGCCTCTGTTCTTTCTTAAACCTCTTATGGTTATCCCAAGCCTTCTGAAAGGTAGGCTTTTCTTTCTGCTGTTCGTATAGGCATTTCACCCTTCTTATGGTTTCTTCCATGGTCTTAGGATCATCATATTGAATCTTGTCACTAATAGAAGGTGGCATTCCACTCAGATACCTCTGAATTTTGACAGCCTCGTCCTTGATGAATAGAACATACTTCAACAGTTCCAAAAAACTTCGTTCATACTCATCAATGGTCATGCTGCCTAGCTTGAGTTCGAAGAACTCCTTCATCTTTCTATCATAGTATCTTTTAGTCAGGTATTTCTTCTCAAAATACCTCTTAAACTCCTTCCATGTGACCTCTTTCTCTCTGATGTGCTGCACCTGCACAAACTGATTCCACCACATGGACGCTTTTCCTTTCAGTTGGTACATTGCAATTCTTCCCTCTGCATGGGAAGAATAATTTTGTAGCTGGAAGTATTTCTTCATGCCCATCAACCATGTCTCAGCATCCTCCTCCCTCTTATGTTCTCCATCGAATGTTGGAGGCTTAATCTTGTTCATCTCTCCTTTCAATTCCTCCCTTCCATATTTTCGATGTTTTCTGGTAGGGGACGGGCTTAAACTACTGTATGTCTCCCTGTCTGAATGTTTTTGGGAGAGACTATGACGTCGGCTACCACTCCTCGATCTACTTCTTCTTCCATGTTCTCTGAAACTCTCTGTCATACCTGAGTCTCTTCCCTTCTCAAGTTTCTTCTCTATTCTTTCCAGACTCTGCAAGAATTTTAAGTTTAATTTCCCTTGTCGATCCTTGACTTTCATGAGCTTTCAGCTATCAGCTTGACGCTCCTTGGCCTCTCTTTTCAATCCTTCAAGGATTTTCATTATATGTCCTTCCTTATCCATCTCCTTTCCATGCCCATTAGAGTTCGATCCTTCGACTCCTAGGTTAAAATCCTTTCCTTCCCGCTCGTCTTCCATTTCAGGGGTAATTTGCACTCTTCCCCACTCCATACTCGACGTTGATTAACTGGAGTTTTGGCCTCTATTGTATTCTGAACACGCACTGTGCAATCCCATTCAAAATTGTCAGGCCATTAAACTTCATGAATAATCCACAACATTTATAACTAATACGAACAAGAACAAAAGACATTTCAACTTCACAAGTTTTCTGAGCTCTGTCTGGCTCTGTGTTTTTCGGGTTTCTTGAAATTCTCCTATTTCCCTATCGAAAAATTTTCCTCCCACGGAAACTCTTTGAGGTCTCCCTTCCTTCTATCGGGGTTACCTTTATCGGGATTTTGAAACCGGCAGTGTTCTGGTGGGTTGAATCCACGATTTTCGATTTCCCAATGCGCTACCTTTACGCGTTAGCCCCTGCTATGGGCCCTACACCATGTGACCGCTGACTCATGACCTCGGCCCTTTCCCTTATCAGGGTTCGGGGTTTCACAAATCGAAATGTGCCAAAACTCTTGACAGCGGAATCCCCGATTTCCTGATTTTCGATGGACTCCGTCCGTGCTAGCCCTCCGGGCTATACCCTCACCACACGACCACATCCCATGACTGTGATCAATCCTCCTATCGAGGTTTCAGGATTTGTGATGTCGCGATGCACATGCATTCACAACCCCCGATCCTCCGATTCCCGATGCACTTTTACACTGGCTAGCTCTCCCGGCTCAGCCTCTGGTCCACATGACCATACTATACGACCTCCACCTTACCCCGTCGGGGTTTCGGCGTTTTCAATGTCAAAGAGCATACGCTCACGGGATCCCCGATATGCTGACGCGCTTTTTGCTTTAACCCTTCGCGGTTAAGCCCAGGTCTATGTGACCTCTACCCCGTGACCATACTCGAAGCTCTCGTCGGGGTTTTGGGGTTCGGAGTTTCAAAGTGTATGAATCACTTGTCACCGGGGTTCCCGATTTCCCGATGAACTTCAAACACCGATGGACTTAATCCTTGTCGGGACTTTCCCCGATGGAAGATCTCTGCCACGTGTCCCCTAATATGAACGGTCCAGATCTTGTCGCGAAATCATGGATCGCGATTCCATGTGATGAGATCTCTATGTGCTCGAGAACTCCGATTCTCTGATTTCCGACTCTCTCCAGGATTCTGACACGTGTCCTCCTTGGAATCATATGGTTATGATCCCTCCACCATTTCGAGGCTTCTCCCCTACCCATGAGGAATTAAACCCTGTGCAACTTATGTCAACTCGGACAGTTGACGGGTAATCCCACAGTGATCTTACGACTCACGATCCTCCGGAGTTTAAACTCCCGGTGTGGTCGTAACCTCCTATGCATTATCCAAAGGCTTTAAACCTTGTGCACATTCTCCATATCTGATGGTTACAAGGGTTCGTCTTCCCTCCCGAACAGATCCTATGGTTCTAACACTATTGGTGTAAAGAACTGTTCTTCCCATGGCCATAGACCACGCTGATTGCGGTTTCACAACACCGCTAAACCTCCTGAGCTTAAAAACTCATCAAGTATCTCCTTAACGCTTCAGAGCAAACCAGGGTCTGAAATTGGTCCTCCGGACTCAATTTCCCCTTGCATTCTCAGGCCAAAGACTGCTCCACTGGCCCATCTAGGCTTAGTGTCGAAACCTTCGCTCTGATACCAATTTGTAGTGTACCTTTTTTACTACCGAGGTTTCCAAACCTCTCAGTTACCATTCTATACATGGATGTTTACATAATTCGTACAGGAATTATAACCACATGCATTTAACACAATTAAACACACTTAATTCTCAGAGTAAAATATATAAGTTACTGTTACCATTAACAAACCATAGCATTCAACAGTAATTCATTTACACAGCGGAAAACATGATAATATATACAGCACAGTCATGCCAAATGTGATAAAACATAATTCAGATACTTATATTTTAACAGCTGTAGAATTCACCAACCAAGTACAGGCCTCCCACGAACCTCCCAGACGTAGACCACATTGTTCATCAGCTCAACAGTGGGTCACCCCCGAGCTGGGACCGAGATCCACCCCAAGGCAAGGAATCCTAGGCTCAGGCTGAGGTTACAGGGAATTTAGTCATACACAACCACCAGGAAGAAAGCTCTCCCAGGAATCTCCCATGCTCACTGCCCACAAACCCTCATTCCCCACATGCTTGTTCCACCCCAGGAGAGTGCACCTTCTCTGTCACCTAGATAGTCCTTCGGCTGCCAGTCCCCCTTACCTTGGGTTACAGGAACAGACCGGACCGAAAATCTCCAAGCTCTATGGCAGCTACAGGGTTCCTTCCAAGAGTTCTCTTCTCCCTCTGCGCACTCTCTCACCTGGAGGAGTCGCTCACAGGCCAACAAGCCTTATGCAGTCCAATACTGCATGGTCACAACAACCCATGGAAAACACAGACCAAGGCTTCCCAAAACGGTTCAACAGTCACCGGATGATCTCACGGACATGATTTCGGAACAAAGGCTCCACGCACAGGCTAACTCAACTTTTCCCAAACAACCAAGGATCCTTCCACTCGAGTCCAACACAGGCTTCCTGTTTAGGGAATGCGCACACGAGATTTCTCAGAGACAGACACAGACTCCATGCTCACTGGACAGGGGTGTACCCAGATTCTTCAGGACAAACACATGCTTTACGGTTTTCAGAGATGAACTAGGGTATTCTGGCAGAGGTCGTACCGGTTCCACGCTCAGAGGTTCGAGTCAAAATGGAGAAGCTCCCCTCCCACAGTTCAGCTCGGCGCTTATATTTGCATGCACCAGGGTTGACACTTGTCACCCTGGGAACTGCATGCGTTCCATAGCATGCATCCCCTTGCACGTTCCCTCCCTTGCCAGGAACTTAGGATAAAATGATATGCACATGGCTCTTTTTGAAATAATATTAAAATATTAATTCCCAGGCTTAAGCCCCTAGGCTTAGCCCCTAGGCTCATCACTCAGCCCCTTTCCCACCTTCCAGCCCCTAGTTCCTTGCCCACTCTGTGGACGCTCAGTCCCCCTTCACTCATTCATCATGGTCGGTCTGCACCTGGCGGTGTTTATATTTTATTAATCATTCTGCATACATACAGTACAACAACAGGCTCCTGGCCTTCAAACACTTAGGCTTCCTGGCCTAACAAACACATAAGCCTTCCATCTTATACAAAACTTGGCTCACTAGCCTATAACACATATTTACAATCTCTTTCAGATCATAGATTACATCGGGGCTCGACCTTGGGGACACTACAGAAATACATCTTAGAGATAAATAAATACACAATAGAATATACATTATACAGAAAACACAGAGAGCACTTGTCTTTTCATGTAAACATTCATCAATTGACTACATACCAAGGACGTTCCACCCAAACATAGACATTGTTGTTACAAATATCAATAGTAGGTCACCCCTGAGCCATGACTATGAATCCACAAGGATGGGTCCTTGGTCAATTCTAAACACACAATAGTTAGCTATCAAGCTCTTAGATTTTCCCAACCCCACAACACTCCTAATTTTTCATCTCTCTTCCCCTTCATCCTGCACAAACCAAAGAAATGAACCCCTTTATTTGAAATGCAATCTCTCAGGTTGTTCCATTTCTCTTCCAGGGCTCTAGTGCTACTAGTCAAGAATCGCAATGCTAGAAAAATCCAAGTATTCTAAGTTGTGAACAATCAGACTCTACATGCCAATGCATCCAAGTACTCAAGAATTCATTCCTGAATAATCAATAATTTATTAAAACCATCTAGCAATGGCTCTCCTCCATTCATGTTTTTCCATGCCATCCCCATCACACGAATGGGTATAAGTGAATGTGGAACCAAAATGATTGAGAAACAAAAATGAAACCCAACAAGGAACAACAAAAATGAATCAAGGAGTGAACTACCGATGAATGTGCAACACCCAAACAACCCAAGGTAGGGTTTAAATAGCAAGGACATGGTTCCCTAAGAGACTCACACAACCCAAGAGACAATGTGGTCTCCTCAAGAGACTCATGTATCCTCTCACCCAAATGTGGGTAATAAACGATTCATACAAGGAGTTGCCCCTCATCCCCCCATGTCTCATGGAATCATAGCCCCATATCAATCTTGTCCTTGTTCGTCTTGCAACCAACAATGTATTTTATTAATATATATGAAGTATTACATTTCTAGAAACCCTGACCTTTCGACATAGTAACTCACCAGCCTAAGTCACATATACATAAATACATTCTAGTTCATACGGATTATAACCAGGGGTGTTGCATCCCCCTCCCCTTATTTTTGCACTACCCTCAGTGCACAAAACCATGCCGATGTTCTTAATATTACAAAAATAGTCTATCCAATCTTTGATCCACACAAGCAGTCCAACCAATGCTCATATACATAAGCAGTCTGACCTAAAAACATGCATACATTGGCACTCCAACCAAAACCATGCATAATGATCTCACAATTTATATTTTTGGTAGCACTTCCAACCAATAAGATATCATTCCCCATCATCCCACACAACCCAAGGAGTGTACCCCCTTCTCTGCTCTGCAGTCCCTTATGTTGTACCACCTCTCTTTAGGGCTCCAGTGCACTCGGTTAGGAAGTCTCAGAGTTGCAACTACATTAACTTCAACTACAACAAGTCCACTGGAATTTATTTCTTCCATTCCCTTGTCCTTGAGATAGATCTTCTTTTGGTTCTCTTCTACTCGAGGTTCTAGTTTCAATAGTCAACATCTCATATGTATTGCGCACATACATTCATCATGAGATATCATCATAACAATTTTCAATTATCAATTTCCAATCTGTTTTATATGAGAAAACATAATTTCCCAAGCATGAGCTTCATGCTCATAATTCATTTGGATCTTGCAGAAGTTGAAATCGGTCTTCCTCATGGGATTACATCCCTACCATATCCAAGGCCATTCTTCCTCCAACTTTCTCAATTTACAGTTAGTCAAACAAATTGATAGCATATCCTAACAAATTTGCAATTACAAATTTCTCAAATCTATTTTATACATGGAAACAAAAGTTCCCAAGCCCGAGCTTCTTGCTCATGATGTTTGGCTCTTGCAACAATAGATATCAGTCCTCCTCTCCTTGATCTAGTCCTCTCCTAGAATCTCATAATTTCAATAATATGCCTATGCAATTCATGGATTTTCATCCATATGGCTACCACATTTTCTCGAATCATTGTTTTCCTTGACATACCCATTATGTTCATGATCCCAACTAGCATGTAATATGAATCATCCAAGTCTCCTCATCCTTGAAGTCGCTCACCCTCTAGGCTCAAGCATCCCCTTCTCTATTACATAGTCCCTCGAGTGATCCATCATTTTTCAACGCTTCCTCTCACAAGAAGAGTACGTAGACTTACATATTCTTACAACCAAGGCATCCCTCCAACTTTCTCTAACATAGCATATCTCATCTCAACGACGATCATGGCATACAAGGTCTTTGTGTCACAAAAATGTCCCTTTCCATGTTTTCCATCTCGGTGACCATCATTTTTCCCTTCAGGATAGATCTGTCATCTCACCTATATCACATGCATACAATAACCGTGAGATATTATCATCAAATTTAATAAAAAAATATTTTAAATCTATTTTTTACAGATTTTGAGTTTCACTTATCCATTTTCAGATATGTTCCAGATAGGAACACAGATCCACAAGTATGAGACTTCCTTCTCATAGAATTTTGGATCTTTTACAATCAACATGTTCTGGCCTTCCTTCTGGACTTATATTATTGCCATACCCAAGACCATTCTTCCTCCAATCCCAATCTTCACACATCCAAACAAATTGTCAATTTCTCATGCATAAATATATATATTTTTATGGCAACAAATACAAAAATTCACAAAGTGATCTCAGAATTGTTTATAGCAACAATTCAATCACTTCCATTAATCCAACTATGAACGCATCATTCTCTAGACTTGTATTATTATCCAATATTTTATTTCTTCTAGCCATTAATATTTCCATTACGATGTTCCCATGATAGAG
>ML790585.1:362330-385801 GCA_009831015.1 Picea engelmannii | reverse complement strand
TACAATCTTTAAGAGATCTTTAATGCATATTTATAATATATATGAATCTACCAACAGGAAAATCAAAAGGTATGGCTAAGAGGGGGGAATTGAAGGGGGGTTAGTTCCAAACTATGGAAGGGGTACTAGGGTGCCAAGAAGACACAATAAGTCCATTTATTTCGCTCAAAAACATATCTATGAATGAGGTTATGTTTGGTAAATAGTTGACAATGGAAGGGTTTCTTAGCGTGGACAATGCCCCTACTAAGGGCTCTTTAGGATCTATCTAGCATTTAATTCTCGGGGCTCAATCACCCCCTTCAAAAAATGAGCCTTGAAAAGGGTTATTGATGTGAATAAACTTGACATCCTCCTCTTATAAGAGACAATGTCAAATGGGGATAAAATAGTTAGCTATCTAAGCAGATTGCTTGGGGGTTGGAAGTTTAAATTCATTGATGCTAGAGGAAGGTATGTGGGGATCATTAAAAATTTTGTACATATATCTATGCTTTTTTTTGTGCAATTGGAAACTTAAAACCCTTTGTTGTAGAAAAATACCAAAATTAATTTGTTTTGTAGGACAAAGAGGGAAATTTTAACCTTGGTGCAAATTGCATGCTAGGCTACACTAAAATGCACCCCCAGGTCTGAAAAATCATTCAATTTGAGTGGTTCAAATAGTAAACAAGTTTCTAAGTCATTTTTCATAAGCCTATATACCTAGAATTTTGTTTGTAGTAATTAAAGACTTTTTTGTGCAAAAATAGGCAACATATGCCTAGTAAAACCCTAAAAATGCACAACTTGTTTGTAAAAAGTAAGTCAAGGTTTTATTATACTATAGATTTGAGTTGTGTAAGTTGTTGGGGGTGTGGTTTATCATATTAGACCTGATCATGTTTTTAATTTTGTAATTGCAATTTTAAAAACAATTGTTATGCAAAAGAGGCAAAGTTTTCCTTGTAAATTAGAAGGTCAAAACTGTACTAAGTGACGAAATTAAAATGTACGCCCAAGCTTCCATTTAGAAGATAAAATTGTTTTATAAGTTGTACGATGTATATATCCATATTTTTTATTTTCATATGTCATCTAATGCGAAATTTTAGAACAAAAGAGGTTGATTTCAGGCACCTAGATTTGGGATTTCATGTAAATATGAAGTCAAAACTGCCTTAGAGTAAAATGCACACCTTGCCTTAATTTTGACCCAAATTGAGTAACTTGAAGAAGTTGTAATTTGTGAATATTACACCTTGAAATAGTCTTATATTGGCAGTTCCAGACAAAAAACTACCTGATGTGCATAAGGGATAAAAATTGCCTTGTAAAACCAAAGAGCCAATTTGTTAAATTTGGATATAGGAAAGTGCATGCCCAAAGTTGGATAATCCTCCATAATTTAATATTTAAGTTGTAAATTGATTATTAAAATATTTTTAACATGTTTGTACAATTAGGAGTGCATTTTTACTCCAATAAGGATGATTTATATTCACATATATTCATGACCTTTCGATAAATCAGAGGATGGTGGGTTATGAGAGAAATCAAGGTTAATGACTTCTAACTAACCAATTATGCATACAAAATGGAATAAAACTCAACTCTAATTTCTGCAATATAATAAAGAGGTCAATATTATAGGAAATATTACAAGTTACAGGGTTGTAGAAAAGTACTACATCTTTCTATACCTTTGTTTGTGCAATTTGAAACTTAAAACCCTTTTCCCTACTGATTTTACAAATTTAAAATGCAAGCCGAAGGCATACAATATTTTATGCCTTATTTTATGATGGGTATGTTACAATTTCCCACCCATCCAATCCTCATTGTTTCCATTACTGATTTTTCATGCCAACCATTTGGAAAATAATGGAAGCATTAATTGGGTTTTTCTTGTTGCATAAAACTCTAATTCAAGCTTGGTATAGTCTCCACATCTTAAAATGTACTCTCACACATAAGAAATACATGTTTTTTCTTTTAAAATTTAATTTATTCCCTTGTATAAAATGCACTCCATGCTTCACAAAAATGCACGCCTAGGTCTTAAACACCTAAAATTTGAGTGATTCAAGTTGTTGAGGGTGTATTAAATAATTTACACCTCCGTACATATTTTTATTTTCATTTTCAAACATAAATATGGTTGCTATGTAAAAGAGGAAAAAACTGCCTTGTAAATTGAAAGACCAAAACAATAGAAAGTGACCTAATGGAAATGTGTGTCCATGCTTCTATATAGCTCCAAATTTAGTTATAAAATGGAGGGTAAAACTGTCTTTCTATAAAAATACACGCCCAAGACTCATATGACCTTCAAATTGAGTGATTCAAATTGTGGAGTTTGTATTTTAGAATTTTATACATTTTAATACATTTAGTTCTTCATTTTAAAACCACAAACCCTCTTCTATGCACAGAGGCTAAAAACTTCCTTGTAACTGCAAACAAATGCATAAAGGGAAAAATTCATAACAAAGAATGAAATCAGGGCATGATGAAAAATGTACGCCCTACCAAGAAAAATCTATGCATGTTGTTGGTAATTTACATGTTACAAATTACAGATTGTGGATATGTTGTGAACCCTAAAGACAATATCCTAGGGTGATATCTCAAGTTTTTTCCCTTTCCTTGATTTCAACAATATTGGATTTTGACCCAGTGTGAAAGGTTGGAGGAAGCATGCCAACCATTTAACAAAAATGTTTACAAATATTGGAAGGATGTTTCCCAACTATTTGACGAAATGAAAACCATAAAATTGTTTCCCCTTCCTTTAATTCCTCTCACATGGGGTCATAGTTTCTCTTCCTCTCTATTATGTGTAATACGTTGTTTAGCCTATAGAAATGCATTTACATGTGTGAAATTGGTAGAATATACTTGTATATTGTACTTATATTGCTTCATTGGATTTTGTTGTAACAGTTAATTACAATGCCATATAACAATACTCCAGAGGAAAATGATAGGATGCTTCAAAGTTTATTTGTGACATTGGAAGAAAAGGGTGATAGAATTGCCATTTCCCTTGCAATCAATGCATGGGATTCAATAGAATACTACTTTTAATAACAACAACTGAAATGAATTGTATACAATTTGGACATGTTGAAGGGGGGTACGAATATCGTCCCTTGGTCAGTTAGTACTCATTATATGAATATCATCCCTTGGTAAGTTAGTATGTCATGCTTCACAAAAATGCACGCCTAGGTCTTAAAACACATCCAATTTGAGTGATTCAAGTTGTTGAGGGTGTATTAAATAATTTACACCTGCGTACATATTTTTATTTTCATTTTCAAACATAAATGTGGTTGCTATGTAAAAGAGGAAAAAATTGCTTTGTAAATTGAAAGACCAAAATAGTAGAAAGTGACCTAATGGAAATGCATGCACATGCTTCTATATAGCTCCAAATTTAGTTATAAAATGGAGGGTAAAACTGTCTTTCTATAAAATACACGTCCAAGACTCATATGACCTCCAAATTGAGTGATTCAAATTGTGGAGTTTGTATTTTAGAATTTTATATATTTTAATACATTTAATTATTAATTTTCAAACCAAAAACCCTCTTCTATGCATAGAGGCTAAAAAAATCCTTGTAAATGCAAACAAATGCATAAAGTGAAAAATGCATAACAAAGCATGAAAACAAGGCATGATGAAAAATGCACACCCTACCAAGAAAAATCCATGCATGTTGTTGGTAATTTACATGTTACAAATTACAAGATTGTGGATATGTTGTAAACCCTAAAGACTATATACTAGGGTGATATCTCAAGTCTTTTCCCTTTCCTTGATTTCAACTATATTGGATTTTGACCCAGTGCGAAAGGTTGGAGGATGCATGCCAACCATTTAACAAAAATGTTTATAAATATTGGAAGGATATTTCCCAACTATTTAACGAAATGGAAACCATAAAATTGTTTCATTTTCCTTTAATTCCTCACACATGGGGTCATAGTTGCTCTTCCTCTCTATTATGTGTATTATGTTGTTTAGCCTATAGAAATGCATTTACATGTGTGAAATTGGTAGAATATATTTGTATATTGTACTTATATTTCTTCATTGGATTTTGTTGTAACAATTAATTACAATGCCATAAAACATTACTCCAAAGGAAAATGATAGGACGCTTCAAAGGTTATTTGTGACATTGGAAGAAAAGGGTGATAGGAAATGTCATTTCCCTTGCAATCAATCCATGTTATTCAATAGAAGAATACTTTTAATAACAACAACTGAAATGAATTGTAGACAATTTGGACACATTGAAGGGGGGTATGAATATTGTCCCTTGGTAAGTTATTACTCATTATATGTTTTTGTATTGATTTTATTCGTACAACTTTCTATCCTTTCAATATTCATTACATACACTAATATCATTTGATTGATTGTAATTATAAATAAAGGTTGTCCTAAGTGCGATCTTGGGAATGTGCCAAGTAGTAGTAGAAATCATGTTGTACACAATGAGGAATATGGAGCGAATATTGGAGATCAAGTTAGTCCTATGGAAGAAGATGACACTGATAATAGTACAGTTGAGAATGATGGTATAAATAGATTGATCCATGACACCTTTGCTCCAATGGATGACAATTTTGATGATATTCATGATGTACCTCTGATTGAGAAGTCACAACAACCTCTTTACGAAGGATCGAGAAAAAATATTATCTCTGCTATGTTTTTGGTGGTGAACTTGAAGGTATTGAATGGTTTGTCAAACACTTGTCTCACTCAAATCCTAAGGTATGTAATATAATTTGTTGCATATACATAAAAGGTCTAGTTTTGTTTTTTTAATCTATTATTAGTGTTATTAATTAATGTGTAAATTAAGGATGCAATATTTAATATTAATATTATTTACATTAACTAGTTATATTTTGCATTGTTGATTGTTAGGAAAATTTCTCCTACCATCATCAAATACTTTACCTCGCACGTACATAGAATTATCTGCCATTATGAAAGATATTAGAATTGAGTACCAAGTTATTGATGCATGTCCTAATGATCATATTATATATTATGGACAATATGCATTGGAAAAAAAATGCCCGCAATTTCAAATCAGTATATATCAAACCGATCAAGTAACACAACATGTGCCTTGCAAGGTTCTTCATCATATTCCCATAATTCAACGTTTGCAATGACTATTCAGGTGCCAAAGCATAGCATAATTTATGTATTACCATGCACTGAACATAAGTGAAGATGGTGTTCTTTGAATTCCTGTATATGGTTCTGCATTTAGGAACATCAAAGAAAGATGACCAGTTTTTAAAGAAGAACATTCCTCTTTGGATGTCAATAAAGAGGGAGCACAAAATGTTAGCAATGATTGTTCCAGGTATTTGCTTACAATAGTTTTTTGAACACAACATTTCATTTGTCTTGTTCGTTGCATAATTTCTTATATATACATATATACAAAGTAGTAATTATGTGTATTTTCAATCAATTAGATAAGTACCAAGTTAAATATATGAATGTATATATTGAGACTCTTATCAATGAGATACTAAAGTTATGTCCTATTATCACTATGTATGACATCTCTAGACCAATATGCCAAAATAAATTTCAATTCCATGATATACTTACATGGACAATTCATGATGCAATAGGGATAACACATTTTTGTGGTATGTAATGTACTACTACACTTTAATAGTATATAATTTTTTGAAAATGTCATGCATTTTTTTTTAAATAATTCCTTGGTATATAATTGATATTGACATCAATCCATATGTTGTATGCCTTCAAACAAAGGGTAATTTTGCATGTCCGGTATGTGGTCCTAGAATGAAATCTCGTTGTTCAAGATGTTTAGGAAAGGAGGTGTTTGATGAGTATAGGAACTTCCTCCCTAAGAACCATAGATATCAAACTACAAAAAAATATCTTTTCAATTTGAAAGAAGAGATTGGAATAAAACCATGAAGAATGACACCTCACCTATGGAAGTTGGAATATAATACAAATAATCAAGGTAAGAAATTAGTCTATGTACCATACATATCATTGTTTTACAATTTTAATTTCTATTGAATTTTATTTACTATATCTAACAATTATTGTTGTAATCTCATTTTTTTTCATAAATGTTGTCAAGGAATTAATGGGCTTCCGTGAGAAATGAAAACATACCCTATATAATTCAGTAGGTTTCCCTACTATGAGGACCTACAAATAGTTTATTTGTTTGATACAATGCATATCATGAAGAATGTAACATAAACATTATGGAGAATCTTAGATGGAAGGAGTGACAAAGAAAAACTGGAAAATTTGTAGTGACATTCAAGAAGCCAATCATGCAATGAAAAATGTGATTAGTTCAAATCGTGATGGACATTGAGATAGTCTTATGTGGTTATTACAGAGCAACAAAGCAATGTTGTAAAATAGGTCATTAAGAAAATTAAATTTCCCACAAGATTTTCTTCAAACATAAATAATATCTTAATGAAGAAAGGTGAATTTGGTGGGGTAAAAACTCATGACTCACATACCTTCATTAAGGTAATTATTTTGTTATATTTCTATATTGGTATACATATTTTTGGTATTTTTTTTGTTTACTTTTTTGTTATAGTATGTTCTACCTCTAATGTTTATAATGATTCTTTTTTTGTTACAGTATGTTAAACCTCTATATCTTTCAGACAACTTTGAAAACAACATAAAACAAGTTATATATGATCTTGGAAAATACATGAGGTAAGTAACGATTTCTATGAAAAATATGTGTTGCATAACTTGTTCACATGTGTTTTACTTGCAATTTGCTTGCATCATGTGTAGGTGGTTGTCATTTAAAGAAGTCCATAAAGAATATATAAAGTATTGGAGTAGAGAACTTCCTCGCCTAATGTGTGAAATGAAAAAGTACCTACCTCTGACATTTTTCAATACACGAGAACACTACCTTATACACCAAGTTGAGGAGATTGAAATGTGTGGACCTGTATGTTGATATTATGGTAGTTGTGGGAGGTATTTACCTCCACGTGTAAACCTGACAAAGATAGAATACTCTGGGAAGCAAGAAGAAACCCTAATGAGTTGTCTAATAACCCTAGAAGACTTGTCGGCTCAAGAAGATAATTTATATTAGGTTATTATCCTCCAAGAGAAGAAGTCGACCAAAAATAATATTATATACTAAACAGACAGATACCCATAATGAGAAGTTGGCCCTAGCAGTTAGCCAGAATTAGTATAAATATAGGAGGCTAGTTCTTATTCTGGCAAGCAGTCTCGGAATTGCAGTGCCCAGTCTTGTGCGCACTGCAGTTGCCCAGTTTCTGCGTAGGTTTGGAGGAAAGTTGTCATTGCAGCTGCTGCAGCTAGCAGTTACGCTTGGACTATCTCTTGGCTAGGGTTTGGACTATCTGATCAACTCTTTGTGATGCGCTATCCTTGGGGAAAGGTGCGCTACCCTTTGTTTGGCTATCTAGCCTAGGGTTTTCTTCCTGAGTGATTCTCTATCAAGGTTAAGGTGCTTGGAGGGTGGCTTCGGCCTTTGGTTGGGTGACAAGGGTATTTTCCATGGTAAAACGAGCACACATATTTCATATTATAACAGGTTATGGGACCACACCTCCTTCATTCAGTTTAAACACTGGAAGGAAACATAGTCGCTAGGATATTGATATCGTTGAGGAACTATTGCTAGGGTTACTAGCAGAAGCAGCTTCCAAGACACTTTCGCTAGGGTTACTATCAAGAGAAGTTGCAGAAACCCTAATTCTCTTGTTGAGGCACCTTAAGTGAAGGGATTGACCTAATCTCTGGATAGATCAGTGCACCCTAGCCTAGCGCATCTCCTGGTACTCTCAAAAAGCCAAGACGTGAAGTTTGAGCTTTTGGTCAAATTTAGGGTTTGACCAAGTCAAAGTAGCCATGACTTATTTTATGAAGTCAGAGAACAAGTTAGATGGAGCCTCTAACTTCAGAGCGTGGAAGACAAGGATTGACCTCATCCTTTCCAAGAATAAAGTGTTGGATATTGTGAAAGGAAAGATCGTGAAGCCAGAGTTTGAAGAAGGAAAAGAGAAGGAATCGCATAATGTTGCAGCTATGGAGAAGTTCAAAGACAGTGATATCAATGCTATGAGTATCATAGTGGAATCTATAAAATACCACTTGATACCCTACATCTCACATCTTGACTCATTGAAGAATATGTATGATTCCCTAACAAATCTCTTCTCAGTAAGAAACATTGGACAAGTTATGAGTCTGAAGAATGATCTTCGTGACATGAATATGAATGATGAGGACAGCATAACATCATATTTTGTGAGAATATCTCAGTTAAGAGATCAACTACAAGCTATTGAAGAGTTCATCTCAGAGAAGGAATTGGTAAACATAGTACGCAATGGTATTCCCAAGACGTGGGATGCATTTTCCGTAAGCATGAACACAAGGAAGGAGTATCCAAGATTTGAAGAACTTTGGACTTGATGTGATCAAGAAGAATCAAGGATCAGTGCAAAAGAGAAACCCCAAAATAAGTACGATGATCAAGCCTTCACAACAAGATTCAAGAACTTCAAGAACAAAAGGAAGTTTGGTTCAAGGAGGAAGCCAAATCAAGAGAAAGACATTTCAAAAGTACAATGCTTCAATTGTCGAAAGTATGGCCACTACGAGACTCATTGTCTTGAGCTAAAGAAAAGGAGGAAGAAACACGAAGCATCAATTGTCGAAGGAAAGGAACCTACAAAGAAGACTAAGTAGGATGGAAGAGACTTCTTCTTCTAAAGGTAAAAAAACTCTTCTTATTTCTTGTACATATCTTGTTTTCATTGTCTCTGTACATATCTTGTATATCTATCTCTTGGAAGATAATGTGTTCCAAGAAGAACTATACCTATGGAAGAACAACAAGATAAGGATTGATATCATTAGATAATACACATGAAAGGATGAAATACGTCGATTCAATCATGAAGAGACTCGGAAGAAAGATGTCAGAGAAAGACTTATAACATTTTGTAGAATACAACAAGACATAAGTGTGGACTCTGATAGACAAGAGCGCCAATTATATAATGTAGATGGAAGGGTGGACTATGTTAGACGAAGGGAGCCGATTACATGCACTCATACATGAAGCAAGGATTAGGAGGGAGCTAATCCTATGATCCATTGAAGATGATGAAGTATATATCCATGATAGAATCCATGAAAGACAATACGTATTCTTCAAAGAAAAGCCTTAAAGTATCCCTGTTTGTCCATCCACATCTGTGATCCTATGATGGAATCTTTAGGGCATGGAATCTATAAGAAACTCCATGGAGCCGAGAACTAAAGAAACACATGAAGATTCCAAGAAAGAAAGAGACGCCAGAACAACCAATCATTGTATCAAGAATCACAAGATTATGAGCCTGATATGAACTCAATAAAAGAAATCAAGCAGAGGAACTGAAAGTCGTGATGAAGAACCGTGTATGAAAGACTTGTGAATGAAAGCATTGAGAGATCTAGAACTAGAGGTTCTCACAGATGGAGGGAGAAGACTATGATGATTATTTGTTCCAGTACACCAGACGTATCTCTACATGAGTCATTATACCATCTGCAACATCCATGAGTTGGAGTTCTACATCAGATGAATGAAAATAATGTTCTCCAGAAAAATTTAATAAAGAGAGTATGAAGAGCAATCTCAAGACTTTGAGGCATACCAAAAAGAGACCCTTGTATGTAGATAGAAGAAGATAAATTGGTGGAGAACCTCCAGTGCACAGTGGAAGCATGGTGAAGATTTCCTATAACATCAATATGATTACTTAGTAGATCAGATCTCATGATGACAAAAGAAGTGCCACATGGATATGTTCCAGTTTTCCAACAATGATATACTCTATTGTTCAAAGCTACATGAAGCCTTCACAGAAAATCAGTGTTCCAAACTAAAGTACATTTAAAATCAAGCATTACATTATCCATGATGAAGTTCAGAAAGGAGAAAGTGGTTCTCCAATACATATCTCCATAGATTAGCAGATAAGCAAACATTTTGGTAAAGCTTCTATCCAAGATGAAAGAGTTTGCATACTCAAGCTGGATCTCGTGGAGACAACTTCCTTATTGAAAAAGGAAGAGATGACTCCTAGGTTGGGAGGGAGCACTGAAAATATTATTGAGGACATTCATTTTCAAGATTGAAAAATAGTCCATCTTGGACAGATGCTTTCCTGTTCGGAAAGTGGATTGAGATTTATGACGGACAACGATTTCCCATTGTGGTTAACATGGGAAATGGTCCAGATTGTTGATGTATCATAGACAATGAGTTCCCATTGTGGTTAACATGGGGAGTGGTCTAGGGCAATCTCTCTTCTTGAGCGTTACTCAAGAAGATTGGCCTGCCTCGCTGGACATCGAGTTCTCATTGTGGTTAACATGGGGAATGGTTCGTTTTGGAGGTTGATACATGACAGCCTTTTCCTCTTGTGGTTAACAAAGGAAATGGTCTGGACAATCATTCCTTAGGGTTTATACATTCTCTCCAGGGTGCACTTTGATTAGTGTAGGAGGAATGGCCCAGGGTGGGGAATGGTCTAGGCGTAGCGATCAGGGACAGACATTCCTTAGGGTTTATACATTCTCTCCATGGTGCACTTTGATTAGTGTAGGAAGAATGGCCCAGGTTGGGGAATGTTCCAGGTTCAGAAGACAGGACAATTATTCTTCCTTGCTTGAGAAGAATAGTCCAAATATCTCATTGTTCTACTCCGAGGGAAGATATTCTTTCATATCTCACAGATGTGAGTGAAATATTGGCCCAGATGTTTCATTTTATATCATAACATTGTTTCTGTGCAGGTTGATATCAGATGATTTTTATGAAGATTGTATGACATAAGATGTATACTACTATGGTGGATGTGTTCCACTGTTCGTGACTATACGTTACTGATCAAGTACTTGTTTGCTACTGGGTGTGGTAGTGTACCACGGGATTGTAGTTATATACTACTATGGATAGACACAATTGTGTTCTATTTTGTTCTGATTACCTTGAAGACTATCAAGCAGTTTATTGGAAATAATTATCAGCCAGATGAATGATGAACAAAGATTTTCCAGACAAAAAATGGTTCAGAACATTTACTCCTCTAGATTAGAAGAATGGCTCTTGTATCACTCTGTGGAGTGAGTATCATGTCTGATTACTCAGATAGAATATGGTTTCGAGAGATGATGCAGTTGATGATGATGATGGTGCTCATGATCTAGTATATATAACTATGTTGATGCTACCGAGTGAATGGTATGTTTTGTGCTCAAAGACCATAACCTGTAATACCTCCCTAGCTAGGAGGGAGTATTGATATTATGGTAGTTGCAGGAGGTATTTACCTCCATGTGTAAACCTGAAAAGGATAGAATACTCTGGGAAGTAAGAAGAAACCCTAATGAGTTGGCTAATAACCCTAGAAGACTTGTCGGCTCAAGAAGATAATTTATATTAGGTTATTAGCCTCCAAGAGAAGAAATCGGCCAGAAATAATATTATAGATTGAATAGACAGATACCCAGAATGAGAATTCGGCCTTGGCAGTTAGCCAGAATTAGTATAAATACAGGAGGCCAGTTCTCATTCTGGCAGGCAGTCTCAGAATTGCAGTGCCCAGTCTTGTGCGCACTGTAGTTGCCCAATTTCTGCGCAGGTTTGGAGGAAATTTTCCATTGCAACTGCTGCGGCTAGTAGTTAGGCTTGGAATATCTCTTGTCTAGGGTTTGGACTATCTGATCAGCTCTTTGTGATGCGCTATCCTTGGGGAAAGGTGTGCTACCCTTTGTTTGACTATCTAGCCTAGGGTTTTCTTCCGGAGTGATTCTCTGTCAAGGTTAAGGTGTTCGGAGGGTGGCTTCGGCCTATGGTTGGGTGACAAGGGTATTTTCAATGGTAAAACGAGCACACATATTTCATATTCTAACATTGTACACACAAGGTCAATGTGGATGGTGGAGAGACATTTGAAATCATTGAAATCCTTTGTTATAGAAAGAGCACATCCTAAGGGGACTATGGTGGAGGGCTATATGGTATATCAATCATTGGTGTATATTAGTCAATATCTTCCTAAATTAGCATCAAATATGAATGTGCCTCTCAATTGGGATGTCAAATCCATCAACAAATTTGAAGGGGAGGTCATATTGGGGAAAGGTAGAATGAAGAAAGTGAAGGGTAATTAGACCGGAAAGATCTAGAATATTTTTGTTTATTACTTTTTATCTATATCGTACCTACTTAATTTTTATTCTTCCATCAATTATTAAGTTTTTCCATGGTACCTAATTATTAATGAATTGTTATTTTTTCATATAGTTGGTCGAGAGTGGGATGCACTACATTTATACATTGCAAACAATCTTGATTAGATGACGGTATGGATAGAACGTTGTATACAATGTTATGGTAAGTTATCTTGGGAAGGGGTCACTACATTGGTTAAATATGCTCATTGTAATAAAGATACCAATATTACATGTAGGGAAATTGATTTAGCATATGGTTTAAATAATAAATAGGAAAGCATATTCACCCACATTTTTTACTTATTTTCCATTATATTAACGTATGTTGTCTGTTATTTTCTTAAAATATTTACTAATTCTAATATTTTAATTAATTGACAATGTAGTTTTTACATGTTGGGAGTAATGTGGTTGAAATAACACAAGGCTATGTGGTGCAATGGTTCTAAATTCCGCATCAAAAATTTGGATGACAAGAAAAAAAACCTTTGATTGTATCATAACTGCAATATTTGAGGTCAATAATGTTTCCTCTAGAAGTGATAGGCATCCAGAGGTATATGGAAATAGATACTATGGGTATTTGAATGATATACTTGAATATGACTTTAAATCCTTTAAATTAGTCTTGTTCGAGGTCAAAAGGTACATGTTACAGATGAATAAACATGATCCTGGAAGAACTATTATTAAGCATGAGAATGGATTTACCATGGTTACTACAAGGATGCTTGAGCCGAGTACCAAGCTTTATGTTCTTCCAAGCCAATGTGAGCAAGTCTTTTACTCAGATGTTCCATGTAAAGAGAGATGGTCATATGTTCTTAGATATGATCAAAGTGGAAGGCCTATAAAGTATAATGTAGCAGAAGAAGATGATATTGAAGAAGAAGATGACGCAGAGGAGAAAGTAGATGTGTTAGTCAAAGAAGACAAAGAAGTTGAGCTAGATGTAGATGACAATGTTCTTGATGATCATATCAATATTGAATTTATCAAAAATGACATTGATGATGTTGTTGTTATGCCTAATCCTTTCAATGTCAATTCTGAACTGGATGATACAGATTTGTTGTTGAATGAAGAAGAAGATCAATGATATTGAATTATTGAAATGTAGGTCGGGGTATGTGATTATATATTTTCTATGATTTATTCTCTTTAAAGTATTTTCTTATATGGGTTAATTGTTTGTTGTTAAGTATTACGCCATATTCTTATATGTATCATTGGTTGGTTATAATTCATTAACTCATAACCCACCAACCTATAACCTCTTAACCCATTTTTACCATGTGCTGATTGATTTTAACTATCAGTAAATATTGATAATCTACCACAAATTTTAACCCTCCACCTAGTAACCTTGGTAACTTTCTAACCCTACACCCTCATCCACCATAAGAAACATTTGCATGCTCAAAAAATACTACCTGTTATCCCCCACTTTCAGGGATAACTAGGAGATCATGTCTCGAGGCCCACAGTTCCTAGACATGGATTAGTACCAAGAGAAGGATTGACTTCAACATGGCCCTGGAGGGCCCACTGTTTCTCTCTTCCAGCATCTTTATCCTATTAGCAACAACAGTAGTGTCCACCACCATCGTCTTGGTCCTGTGTCAGAGAGGGTGCTTGATTCATGAGGTAATTAGTTCATGTATCATGGTATGTGTCACTTTGATCATCAAAACCATTGAATGTATGCATCTGATTCCTTTTATTTCTAACAATTGCTTGGACCTTACACTTGCCCACTTGACCATGTTTTGGGGATTGACAAGATGTCCTAGTAAGCATGTGTCTGTTGGTTTTGATTAGCCACTGGGGGTTGTCTCTGAAAATCCATCGTCTGCTCCCTTCACAACTTCACTTTTCCATCTTGTTTCCCGCTCACCTGTCCCTTTCCACTTGTTCGAGCACTGGGTTGACCTATTTTGGGATTGCATCTTATCTAGTGAGAAGAAGGGGCTAAATGCCTAGAAGGTAAAAGAAAGCTGGTAAAAGATAAAAGCCCAAGAATAAAACCTCGAGATGCTTCTCCCAGGGATCCCCGAGAAATCAATAAAAGGATTCTCAATAAGAAACAAGAGGGACCCTAAAAATAATAAAACAAGACCTAACCAGAGGATAGGGGTTCTCATCACAATCCATCCTATTAGGTCCATGGGTACCTAGCAGTATGGCATTGCCATCAACTGGTTACCATGCCAGGGCAGTGACCTTTGGTTGCATGGACAAGGGAAAGGGGGTCTCATCACGAGCCAACCATCTCATTTATGTGAAAGGACTCGTGGATAACACTGTCACCACTGGTCACCATGCTAGGATAGTGTCCCCTGATTATCTCTTGAGCAAAAAGAAAGAAAAAAGCAATAAAAAAAAAATTTAACAGAAAGAATAAAAGGCATGAATGGGCTTGAAAAGAATTACATCCATGACAGGCACATATCACCTTCTACAAAGGCACCCACAGGTAACTTCTTTCATCCTTGGCCTTCATTACACCCACCTTCTTGGACATCCCTTGACCACTTCATCCACTTACATGGCTTGGAAGGGGTCTATTCCGGGAACTTACCTTGTTCAGTGGACACTAGCCCAATAGGATGCCTTGCCCTTTTCCCAGACTTGTATAGTAGGTTTCTGTAACATCTTTGAGCTATTGACTGATCTATTAGGGGTTTTATGCATGTGTTTATTAATATTGATGATGAAATGTGTTTGGGATTGCTATGATCCCTATGACTGATGAGCCCATGGAGGGAGTAGCTTTTGATGTGCAGGACCATACCTAATGGACAGGTACCATCTTGGACCGATACACGTGGGGAGATGATCAGTTCGGACCTCCATGGGGATGAAGATCCCATCAAGTGGATGTTGAGACCCCATCAGGGGGAAGATATAGGATAGAGATGGATTCAGAGCTTTGCATCAGTGGAGAAGAGCACGTTCCACCAGAGGCACCTCGACAGAGCTTGACCTAGGGGGTATGACCCTTTCTCAGTGGAAAGTTGGCCTTGGTAGGCCTAGGATGTCACCATCTTGATGATAATGTCACCCAACATCATGGATGTTTTGGGGGGCAGACTAGGCAGTAGTGGCACGTGTGGAAGGTTGGAGAAGCCCAAGGAGGGCTAACATTTTGCTCAAGGATGCCCCATCTTCCCAAAAAGGGGCTAACTTCTCCCTTGGAGGGGATTTTACTCTCTTTTCAGCTTGATTTAGGATTTAATTTGACAATTTAATGTAAAACAATATGATTTTGGTATTTTGGCCTTGTCGGCCTTTTACATGACCTAAAAAGTAAAATTAGGTCATGATATTGTATAAATGGAGGATTTTCTCCATTTTTTCATCATCACTCGTTCAATCCATAATGAGGTCTGAAATTTGTGCCCTCTCTTGGGTATTTGGTTGATTTAGTGAGGCACACTTGTTGAAGGAAGACATTTTTGGTATATTTTGGCATTTCTCTTGAAGGAAGGTGTTACAACTAGGGTTTGCATGATTATTTCTTGGTGAATTGTAAGTATTTTTCTGCAAAACTTCTTAATGAATGGTTGTAGTTTAATTTCTTGCATATATTTATGATTTTTCTGAATCAAAACCCTAAGTGACAAGCACACAAGTAGGTCCTTGTCTCATGTCCCCTGATAGATATTTATTCAGCCATTGAAGAAGGAAGAAAGAGCCTAGTCGTAGCTACACTCTTATTTCTTCTTCCTCTTTTGCTAGTCATACTATCTAGAAGCCAAGAAGAGTGAGACATCCCTATCCTAGGTCTAATACACTAGGGCCATACTCTTTCTAGGGTTTGTTGAAAGGCCTTGCTGTAACAACACCTTGTCCATTCAAACCCTCTTGTTTTGGTTTTATGCTTTATTCTTGAGCTAGTCATTTACCAGGAAGGAGGAGAGAGCACGAGGCCTTGTTGTAGCAACACTGGAGTGAGCCTCTCTCCACTAGGGTTTGATTTTGAGGCCTTGCTTTAGCAACACCTCAAAACTCTTCCCTCTAGTCCTTAAAATCTTTTCCTCCTTCAACTCCTGCATCCTTCACTTTTGACTCCATTAAACCCTAAGGCATTGATCTAAAGTCCTCTAGTGTTGAAGTGAAACTTGATTACTACACTCTCAAACCTTCTAAATTGAAGCCCTAACTACTAACCCTAGTCTAAAAGCTAACCCTATTAACCCTAAATTGATGTTGTCATCTTATGCTATTACATCATTAGTGCATCATCATTTTGTTATCAAGCAATTGGATAATGATTAAAGCATCTATTAAATGAATTATTGATTGGTTACATTGAATGCCATTATTGTTTCAATATTTATTGGTGAAGTGTTATAATTTTCATTGTTGTTGATAAACATTGACTTCGTCAACATTTATTTCCAATTGTTCATATTGCTATTTAGATAGTCTTCTATTATATGAAGTATTGATCCCATTGAAATATAAATTGCATATATCAAT
This sequence comes from Picea engelmannii, assembly GCA_009831015.1. Lineage (NCBI taxonomy): Eukaryota > Viridiplantae > Streptophyta > Pinopsida > Pinales > Pinaceae > Picea > Picea engelmannii. The sequence continues at coordinate 368,989 of ML790585.1, read as the reverse complement.
TTTGTGTTTCGTTGTTCCAGGCAGGTATATCTTTGGGGGTTTACTTTAAATTGTCCTTTGTCTGAACTATCTTTTTGTGTGGTGACTTGTGAGGGGGAAACTTATCCTTGTCTTTTTATCCTCTTGCCTCCTCAAAAACCCCAGGTCACCGGGGACGTCTCCCTTGGGCCTCACCTCCCCATTGTGGTCACATTGGGTGGGATAGGTTCTTGTTACGCCAGTTTGACCTACAAGACTCAAGCCTTTTATCCTAGCTACAAACTTTGCAATAATACTACCCAAGCCCTAAATCGAATCTTTGAGATGCAAGTGTCATATGGTAGCCATTACAATGTTTAACCCATAGAATATTTTTTAGTGGACATGGTTTAGGGTCAGGGGTTAGGAGTTAGGGATTGGGGGTTAGGGGATTTATTGTATTTAGTGGCTATAGGGGGTTAAGGGAGTTTAGGGGTTAAGGGGGTTATATATAAATATGTAACACATATTATTTATGAATTTAAATGTAAATTGTATAAAAAACAAATAAAAATTAAAATAAAACAAATATAAAATAAAAAACAAAAACAAAAAAACTCAAAGATAAAAAAACACATTATGGTGCCAAACCCCAGACCAAATAAACCCACTCCAAACCTGTTGACCACTACATTGATCTACCTCACCTTCCAGTACAAATAGTGCGCAGAGGAGCAACCCGTTGACATTTGCATTGGATCGACCCCACCTACCAATAAGGAGAGTGTGCAAAGGAGCAGAACCATACAAGGAGAGACCAACCCCACGTGTGCGTCCAAGGAGGAATAGACCCCACAATGTCTTTGGTATGTAGCCTCATTACTGATGTAGATAGAGAATGTAGATCCTATAACTATTTGTTCAATATGAAATGGTTTACAATGGTTCTATTTGAGTTCAATTCACATCAAGTTTTCCCTATCATTCAGTCCTAACTTTAGGTTCGATACCATGTATATTGCATATTTTTTCCATATTTTTGTACACACAACAAAGAACAAACATGGTTTGAAATGAAAATTCAACAAACACAATTAGACCAAAAATATAGATCTAAGATCGAAAGTCTCAGTTTATTTTGACCATTGAAAGTGCATGCTAGACAAAAAGGGGTCGGAGGCCTAAATTATAAACCATTGTATTAACAACTAATAACATGTCATATCCATATTCATTTCATTATGCAGGGGTGGTATTATCAAACCACTTTATCTTGCCCTTGAAATGCAAAAATGAATGACATCTGACACGGTGATGTAAGCCAAATCAAAAGGCGTCATGTTGATGTAATTCAAATTAAAAAAAAAAAAATTAAAACAATAAACCCAACCTGAAGGTAAATGCACACTGTAAACTCTATTACAAGTACAATAAACTTGAGTAAAAGCAATTGAATTCTCCTTCGACAAATAAGTTCAGGTAGTGTTCTCATTTCCTTATTTCAAATTTGTTCTTATTGTTTAAAATAAGGATAGATGGAGAAAGGTGGTCAGTCAGATCAGCCATCATCCTTTGATGAAAAAGTCTTAATTGACCGTGATTGTGAAATTTTTGAAACCGTTCTATCATAGTTTGATCCTTATGAATTAAGTAAGTTAGTATGTGATAGATTTAGGGATTTTCATTATTATTTACATATCTAGGAGTTGAACAGGGTAAATTCATAATTCCCCGAACCTATCTTTCTGAAAAAAGGGCAGTGGTATCTGAAAATGGTTCCATTATATTCTATATCATTATCGATTCTATTACAAAAATGCCATCTCTTCTTGAAAATATTAACTCTAAGACTTGGAATCAGTTAAAGGCTTTGGGTGTCAATGTTTGTACTTCTATAATTATGGATGCTACAAATGTATTAACAAAGAAGAATTTGGTTCAACGTACTCAAATTAAATGTAGTTTTATTTAGAGAAGTATTGAAACCTTCATGAAAAGATACAAGGAATTAGTTGAAATGGCACTACCTTCATGTTGGGATAAAACCATAAATTTTATTCAACAAGAAGCATATGAAGATATGCTAATAAAAGTAAGGGATGATATAACTAAATTTCAAATTATGGATGTTGGAATACTAAGAGGGGGGGATATCAATACAAGCACTTTTTACCACTTTCAATCAAAATATCTAAACTTCAACTTTATCAACAATATATCATTTATGATTGCATTCAATATGTCATGATAATATAACCATAAGCAGTATCATCACATCAAATAACCACATGCACAATACACCAAAATTTACGTGGAAACCAAATGGAAGAAAACCACGTAACACTTTCTTATATATATCAATAATATATTCATAGGAAGCACAAAATTCCAAATTCTCCAGCACCAATTGGAAGGAGGCACCAACCCCCTGATTTACAAGAACCAACCTGAAGGAAGCACCAACTCCCTGATTTCTCCGACACCAACCAGAAGGAGGCTATGACCCCTTGATTTACAGGCACCAACCTGAAGGAAGCTCCAACTCCCTAAGTTCTCCAGCACCAATCAAAAGGAGGATACAATCCCATTTCCTTGACTCAACCTGCCACCCTAAAATATAAGTGTAGAATCATTGTTACTACCATTGATACTGTCACTACCAATGTCACCAATACATCAACCAACCTGTCACTGTCCACATCAACCAACTTGTCATTGTCACTAGCACACCAACCTATGACTACCACTATCACATCAACCTCTCACTAATGATCAATCAATCATCCAATCTTTCACTATCTCTATCACTAATATACCATCATCAACTAATTGTACCTAGATCCACTCACATGGATACCAAAACCATCACCAAACCATGTACATCAACCATCAACTAGAACCTATACCATACCATGTACATCAAACCTGCACCATATCATGCATCAACCATGTACTGAAACATGTACATCAACTATGTATCATCTCATGTATCAACCATGTACCAAACCAAGTACATCAACCATGTACCACATCACGTACATCATAATATATCATCAATGAAGTGCATAAAGAATAACCAAGATAGCCACAATACCAAGATACCAATATAGCCAAGATGTGGTACTAATCAATGTACCATAACATCACTAAGGTGTAACTCAACATGTACCAACATCCATAAACCATGTGCCAAGAGATATCATCAAACATGTGCCATATCACTTATAAACCATACATCAAACCGTATGCCAAGTATCCAGGATGTGCTTCTAACAATGTATCATACAATCACCAAGGTGTACCATGCACAATCACTATTATGGCATGCCTCAAGCATGTTCCATAACAACATAAGCATAAGCCTAAAGACTAACACATAAACATACCTTTGATCATGTAGCAACCTGATACACAAGATTACAGACCTGTAGCTCTTCCTCAACTTCAACAATAAGAGAATAACATCTTCATCAAACTTTCAACAAGCATAACTCTGTACCTATAATGAATAAAGGTATGAAATTTTAACCACAAATGCTCTGAGCTAGTTCTTCCATCTCCTCGAGATTTTAGGGTGTGAAACTTCTTAGAAGAGAAGTTATAGAAAAAATGGAAAACCTTCCTAAATTTTAGCCTATTCTAGAGAGAAAACTTGTACAACATGCCATCCACTCAATATTTGATATTTGATTCTAAAAATCACACACAATATACTAAAGACGGTTTTCTTTCCACTTCAATTGGTCTCATGGATTTTGGATCCTCTATGAAGAAGTTATGATTTTTTTACTCGAGAGACTAGTTTCAGGACTAACCAAAAACCCTATCTTCCATAGAGTGTATCTCCAAAAAAACAACGAACACGAAGTTGTACTTTTTACCACAGATACCTTGATACATCTTTTCAACAACCTTCAATTTTTTCTATCTGATTCATTCTAGAAAAAAAGTTAGAGCAAAAATGGTAAGATGACCTTTAAATAACATACCTTAGAACACATCATCACAAGACTTCATCCTCCCTTGGAATTTTTCCTTTCTTCACTTCATCTTCCCTCTGAAATTTTCCTCAAATATCCTTGGTTACCTCAGATAACAATCACTTGCTCACTTAGATAGATATTCAATGAAATTGTATGTGTAAAAATGAGAGATTCTTTGAGGTGTATTTATACTTTTTCAAGTAACCTATTTCTTTAACTTTAGGGCTTCTTGATTTTTCTTGTTACAACCACTTTACCCTTTCATTAATGACTTTCAACCAATTAGGGGCTCCTTAACCCTTCTTCGGGGCTTCCAACTTCATGAGAGCATATCTCCCTAACCGTGAGGAACTACATGGTGTATCACCTACCATTGGAAACAAAACGACGAGGAATATCCATCTATGAGTGTGTTACATGCATTTACATTTTCCTTCATGTCTTTATTCCTCAAACAACTTCGGGATTCATGACCACACCTATGGGTTTCTTGTAGAATTATTCAAAGAATGTTCCCGTGAGGGCCATGCTTAGAAATACGCCATAAGGGGACCACTTTGGATACTTCTCCAAATACACCCATCACATATGTTGACATCAATGACAACCACAACTTGCTAACATCAATGAAAACCAATTGTCCAAAAATGGATGATGTTTTTAAAGGTCAAACTATTGTCTGCAAGTTAATAGATGTTTTTCATTTATTATGGAAAATCAAAACTTTATTTCCTAATATTCCATCATATAATAGATATATGGAGCTTGATATAGATTCTAGAAAAAATGGTTAAAGCTTGAAGAAAAAAATCTTGGAACTAACCAAGCTCATACCTTGTTAGGAAATTTTTCCAAATGTATTGTGTTCTATACATGCATGTACTTTGTTCTATACTATGTTCTATACATGCATGTACTTTTTTCTATACTATGTTCTATACATGCATATACTATGTTCTATAAGGTAAATGCAAACATTGACTTGGTTTTGTTACTATGGTGAACCATGAAGCATAAATGTTTTATAAGGGAAATGCAAACAATGACTTGGTTTTGTTATTTTCTATGCATGAATTGTACTATGCCACTTTCAATTACTTTCTAGTAGATAGATTGGGTATGGGGAATTGAGAGTGATGTGAGGGGGGGTAGGGAGAGGCCAAATGAGCTTCCACCTTCACGTGGTTGGCTATGTTCAATATAGAATAAATGTTTCTCAAAACCAAGAGAATCACATTCAAGTATTCAATTTTAGTCTTTCTAGAGTCTCGTACATGTTGATATGTTTGTTTATTTATTTAATTATTATTTAGTCATACAACCTTTTATTCTCTGATGATTTCTACAGGTCTTCACAATGGAAATGCAACTAAAAACTAGCGTATGTGTGATGTGGTTGTACAACCTCATGCCTCATTGAGCTCATGGAAACATGTAGTTAGTACTCATTTTTCCACTTTAGTTAGTGTGTGTGCACAATCGCCAAAGATTCATGTATATTTCAACCCTTTACTACATTCTAGGCACAAATCACCCTGGTATACAGTATTTACAGTTCACAACAAATCCAAATTAATGTAACTTGTAAATTACCAACACCATACATGGATTTTTCTTCCCAGGGCGTGCATTTTTCATCAAGCCCTATTTCATGCATGTTTTTTCATTTACAAGACAACTTTTATCCTTTACCCACACTAGAAGGTTTTAGGTTTCAAAATGTACAACTAAAGTATGAATAGATGTAAAATGATAAAATCCAAACTCCACAATTTGAACCACTCAATTTGGAGGTCATATGAGTTTTAGGCGTGCATTTTGCAGTAAGACGGTGTTACCCTCCATTTTACAAAAAGTATTAAATCTTGGTTCAAGGTAGAAGTCCTTAGTCATTTTAAAATGCACTATGGATGAAATATATAGATTTAGAATGTTATTAAATTCACCCTAAATCTTAGATCACTAAATTTGGAGCTATATAGAAGCATGGGTGTGCATTTCCATTAGGTCACTTTCTATTGTTTTGGTCTCTCAATTTACAAGGTAAACTTTTCCTCGTTTACACAAAAGCCACTTTTATGTTTGCAAATGAAAATATAAATATGTAGATAGGTGTAAAATTATCTAAGACACCCTAAAAAACTTGAATCACTCAAATCGCAAGTGTGTAAAGACCTAGGAATGCATTTTTCTGAAGCTTGGCATGCAATTCTACACAAATGCAGAAATTACAGTTTAATAGAAAAGCAAGTATTTTTCTCATTCAAGTATTCCATTTTAGTCTTTTTAGAGTCTCGTACATGTTAATATGTTTGTTTATTTATTTAATTATTATTCAGTCATATAATGATTTATTTTCTGATGATTTCTGCAGATCTTTGCAATGGAAATGCAAATAACAACAAGCCTATGTGTGATGTGGTTGTAAAAGATCCTACTTTATTGAACTCGTGGACACAGGTAGTTAGTACTCATTTTTCCACTTTAGTTAGTGTGTGTGCAAAATTGCCAAAGATTCATGTATATTTAAACCCTTTACTAAACTCAAGGCACAAATCACCCTAGTATACAGTCTTGGGGTTTACAACAAATCCACATTCATGTAACTTGTAACTTGTAAATTACCAACACCATAGATATATTTTTTGTTAAGCCCTAATATTGGCTCATTACCCCATAATTGGGGCATATTACATTAGTAATGTTATTTTATTTATG
>ML790585.1:348971-361082 GCA_009831015.1 Picea engelmannii | reverse complement strand
ATGTAGCAGAAGAAGATGATATTGAAGAAGAAGATGACGCAGAGGAGCAAGTAGATGTGTTAGTCAAAGAAGACAAAGAAGTTGATCTAGATGTAGATGACAATGTTCTTGATGATCATATCAATATTGAATTTATCAAAAATGACATTGATGATGTTTTTGTTATGCCTAATCCTTTCAATGTCAATTATGAACTGGATGATACAGATTTGTTATTGAATGAAGAAGAAGATCAATGATATTGAATTATTGAAATGTAGGTCGGGGTATGTGATTATATATTTTCTATGATTTATCCTCTTTAAAGTATTTTCTTATATGGGTTAATTGTTTGTTGTTAAGTATTACGCCATATTCTTATATGTATCATTGGTTGGTTATAAGTCATTAACTCATAACCCACCAACCTATAACCTCTTAACCCATTTTTACCATGTACTGATTGATTTTAACTATCAGTAAATATTGATAATCTACCACAAATTTTAACCCTCCACCTAGTAACCTTGGTAACTTTCTAACCCTACACCCTCATCCACCATAAGAACCATGTGCATGCTCCAAAAATACTACCTGTTATCCCCCACTTTCAGGGATAACTAGGATATCATGTCTCGAGGCCCACAGGTCCTAGGCATGGATTAGTACCAAGAAAAGGATTGACTTCAACATGGCCCTGGAGGGCCCACTATTTCTCTCTTCCATCATCTTTATCCTATTAGCAACAACAGTAGTGTCCACCACCATCGTCTTGGTCCTGTGTCAGAGAGGGTGCTTGCTTCATGAGGTAATTAGTTCAGGTATCATGGTATGTGTCACTTTGATCATCAAAACCATTGAATGTATGCATTTGATTCCTTTTATTTCTAACAATTGCTTGGACCTTACACTTGCCCACTTGACCATGTTTTGGGGATTGACAAGATGTCCTAGTAAGCATGTGTTTGTCGGTTTTGATTAGCCACTGGGGGTTGTCTCTGAAAATCCATCGTCTTCTCCCTTCACAGCTTCACTTTTCCATCTTGTTTCCCGCTCACTTGTCCCTTTCCACTTGTTCGAGCACTGGGTTGACCTATTTTGGGATTGCATCTTATCTAGTGAGAAGAAGGGGCTAAATGCCCAGAAGGTAAAAGAAAGATGGTAAAAGATAAAATCCCAAGAATAAAACCTCGAGATGCTTCTCCCAGGGATCCCCGAGAAATCAATAAAAGGATTCTCAATAAGAAACAAGAGGGACCCTAAAAATAATAAATCAAGACCTAACCAGAGGATAGGGGGTCTCATCACGATCCATCCTATTAGGTCCATGGGTACCTAGCAGTATGGCATTGCCATCAACTGGTTACCACGCCAGGGTAGTGACCTTTGGTTGCATGGCCAAGGGAAAGGGGGTCTCATCACGAGCCAACCATCTCATTTCTGTGAAAGGACTCGTGGATAACACTGTCACCACTGGTCACCATGCTAGGATAGTGTCCCCTGATTATCTCTTGAGCAAAAAGAAAGAAAAAATCAATAAAAAAATTAAAATAACAGAAAGAATAAAAGGCATGAATGGGCTTGAAAAGAATTACATCCATGACAGGCACAAATCACCTTCTACAAAGGCACCCACAGGTAACTTATTTCATCCTTGGCCTTCATTACACCCACCTTCTTGGACATCCCTTGACCACTTCATCCACTTACATGGCTTGGAAGGGGTCTCTTTCGGGAACTTACCTTGTTCAGTGGACACTAGCCCAATAGGATGCCTTTCCCTTTTCCCAGACTTGTATAGTAGGTTTGTGTAACATCTTTGAGCTATTGACTGATTTATTAGGGGTTTTATGCATGTGTTTATTAATATTGATGATGAAATGTGTTTGGCATTGCTATGATCCCTATGACTGATGAGCCCATGGAGGGAGTAGCTTTTGATGTGCAGGACCATACCTAATGGACAGGTACCATCTTGGACCGGTACACGTGGGGAGATGATCAGTTCGGACCTCCATGGGGATGAAGATCCCATTAGGTGGATGTTGAGACCCCATCAGGGGGAAGATACAGGATAGATATGGATTCAGAGCTTTGCATCGGAGGAGAAGAGCACGTTCCACTAGAGGCACCTCGACAGAGCTTGACCTAGGGGGGATGACCCTTTCTCAGTGGAAAGTTGGCCTTGGTAGGCCTAGGATGTCACCATCTTGACGATGATGTCACCCAACATCATGGATGTTTTGGGGGGCAGACTAGGCAGCAGTGGCACGTGTGGAAGGTTGGAGAAGCCCAAGGAGGGATAACATTTTGCTCCAGGATGCCCCATCTGCCCAAAAAGGGGCTAACGTCTCCCTTGGAGGGGATTTTACTCTCTTTTCAGCTTGATTTAGGATTTAATTTGACAATTTAATGTAAAACAATATGACTTTGGTATTTTGGCCTTGTCGGCCTTTTACATGACCTAAAAAGTAAAATTAGGTCATGATATTGTATAAATGGAGGGTTTTCTCCATTTTTTCATCATCACTCGTTCAATCCATAATGAGGTCTGAAATTTGTGCCCTCTCTTGGGTATTTGGTTGATTTAGTGAGGCGCACTTGTTGAAGGAAGACATTTTTGGTATATTTTGGCATTTCTCTTGAAGGAAGGTGTTACAACTAGGGTTTGCATGATTATTTCTTGGTGAATTGTAAGTATTTTTCTGCAAAACTTCTTAATGAATGGTTGTAGTTTAATTTCTTGCATATATTTATGATTTTTCTGAATCAAAACCCTAAGTGACAAGCACACAAGTAGGTCCTTGTCTCATGTCCCCTGATAGATATTTATTCAGCCATTGAAGAAGGAAGAAAGAGCCTAGTCGTAGCTACACTCTTATTTCTTCTTCCTCTTTTGCTAGTCATACTATCTAGAAGCCAAGAAGAGTGAGACATCCCTATCCTAGGTCTAATACACTAGGGCCATACTCTTTCTAGGGTTTGTTGAAAGGCCTTGCTGTAACAACACCTTGTCCATTCAAACCCTCTTGTTTTGGTTTTATGCTTTATTCTTGAGCTAGTCATTTACCAGGAAGGAGGAGAGAGCACGAGGCCTTGTTGTAGCAACACTGGAGTGAGCCTCTCTCCACTAGGGTTTGATTTTGAGGCCTTGCTTTAGCAACACCTCAAAACTCTTCCCTCTAGTCCTTAAAATCTTTTCCTCCTTCAACTCCTGCATCCTTCACTTTTGACTCCATTAAACCCTAAGGCATTGATCTAAAGTCCTCTAGTGTTGAAGTGAAACTTGATTACTACACTCTCAAACCTTCTAAATTGAAGCCCTAACTACTAACCCTAGTCTAAAAGCTAACCCTATTAACCCTAAATTGATGTTGTCATCTTATGCTATTACATCATTAGTGCATCATCATTTTGTTATCAAGCAATTGGATAATGATTAAAGCATCTATTAAATGAATTATTGATTGGTTACATTGAATGCCATTATTGTTTCAATATTTATTGGTGAAGTGTTATAATTTTCATTGTTGTTGATAAACATTGACTTCGTCAACATTTATTTCCAATTGTTCATATTGCTATTTAGATAGTCTTCTATTATATGAAGTATTGATCCCATTGAAATATAAATTGCATATATCAATTTTGTGTTTCGTTGTTCCAGGCAGGTATATCTTTGGGGGTTTACTTTAAATTGTCCTTTGTCTGAACTATCTTTTTGTGTGGTGACTTGTGAGGGGGAAACTTATCCTTGTCTTTTTATCCTCTTGCCTCCTCAAAAACCCCAGGTCACCGGGGACGTCTCCCTTGGGCCTCACCTCCCCATTGTGGTCACATTGGGTGGGATAGGTTCTTGTTACGCCAGTTTGACCTACAAGACTCAAGCCTTTTATCCTAGCTACAAACTTTGCAATAATACTACCCAAGCCCTAAATCGAATCTTTGAGATGCAAGTGTCATATGGTAGCCATTACAATGTTTAACCCATAGAATATTTTTTAGTGGACATGGTTTAGGGTCAGGGGTTAGGAGTTAGGGATTGGGGGTTAGGGGATTTATTGTATTTAGTGGCTATAGGGGGTTAAGGGAGTTTAGGGGTTAAGGGGGTTATATATAAATATGTAACACATATTATTTATGAATTTAAATGTAAATTGTATAAAAAACAAATAAAAATTAAAATAAAACAAATATAAAATAAAAAACAAAAACAAAAAAACTCAAAGATAAAAAAACACATTATGGTGCCAAACCCCAGACCAAATAAACCCACTCCAAACCTGTTGACCACTACATTGATCTACCTCACCTTCCAGTACAAATAGTGCGCAGAGGAGCAACCCGTTGACATTTGCATTGGATCGACCCCACCTACCAATAAGGAGAGTGTGCAAAGGAGCAGAACCATACAAGGAGAGACCAACCCCACGTGTGCGTCCAAGGAGGAATAGACCCCACAATGTCTTTGGTATGTAGCCTCATTACTGATGTAGATAGAGAATGTAGATCCTATAACTATTTGTTCAATATGAAATGGTTTACAATGGTTCTATTTGAGTTCAATTCACATCAAGTTTTCCCTATCATTCAGTCCTAACTTTAGGTTCGATACCATGTATATTGCATATTTTTTCCATATTTTTGTACACACAACAAAGAACAAACATGGTTTGAAATGAAAATTCAACAAACACAATTAGACCAAAAATATAGATCTAAGATCGAAAGTCTCAGTTTATTTTGACCATTGAAAGTGCATGCTAGACAAAAAGGGGTCGGAGGCCTAAATTATAAACCATTGTATTAACAACTAATAACATGTCATATCCATATTCATTTCATTATGCAGGGGTGGTATTATCAAACCACTTTATCTTGCCCTTGAAATGCAAAAATGAATGACATCTGACACGGTGATGTAAGCCAAATCAAAAGGCGTCATGTTGATGTAATTCAAATTAAAAAAAAAAAAATTAAAACAATAAACCCAACCTGAAGGTAAATGCACACTGTAAACTCTATTACAAGTACAATAAACTTGAGTAAAAGCAATTGAATTCTCCTTCGACAAATAAGTTCAGGTAGTGTTCTCATTTCCTTATTTCAAATTTGTTCTTATTGTTTAAAATAAGGATAGATGGAGAAAGGTGGTCAGTCAGATCAGCCATCATCCTTTGATGAAAAAGTCTTAATTGACCGTGATTGTGAAATTTTTGAAACCGTTCTATCATAGTTTGATCCTTATGAATTAAGTAAGTTAGTATGTGATAGATTTAGGGATTTTCATTATTATTTACATATCTAGGAGTTGAACAGGGTAAATTCATAATTCCCCGAACCTATCTTTCTGAAAAAAGGGCAGTGGTATCTGAAAATGGTTCCATTATATTCTATATCATTATCGATTCTATTACAAAAATGCCATCTCTTCTTGAAAATATTAACTCTAAGACTTGGAATCAGTTAAAGGCTTTGGGTGTCAATGTTTGTACTTCTATAATTATGGATGCTACAAATGTATTAACAAAGAAGAATTTGGTTCAACGTACTCAAATTAAATGTAGTTTTATTTAGAGAAGTATTGAAACCTTCATGAAAAGATACAAGGAATTAGTTGAAATGGCACTACCTTCATGTTGGGATAAAACCATAAATTTTATTCAACAAGAAGCATATGAAGATATGCTAATAAAAGTAAGGGATGATATAACTAAATTTCAAATTATGGATGTTGGAATACTAAGAGGGGGGGATATCAATACAAGCACTTTTTACCACTTTCAATCAAAATATCTAAACTTCAACTTTATCAACAATATATCATTTATGATTGCATTCAATATGTCATGATAATATAACCATAAGCAGTATCATCACATCAAATAACCACATGCACAATACACCAAAATTTACGTGGAAACCAAATGGAAGAAAACCACGTAACACTTTCTTATATATATCAATAATATATTCATAGGAAGCACAAAATTCCAAATTCTCCAGCACCAATTGGAAGGAGGCACCAACCCCCTGATTTACAAGAACCAACCTGAAGGAAGCACCAACTCCCTGATTTCTCCGACACCAACCAGAAGGAGGCTATGACCCCTTGATTTACAGGCACCAACCTGAAGGAAGCTCCAACTCCCTAAGTTCTCCAGCACCAATCAAAAGGAGGATACAATCCCATTTCCTTGACTCAACCTGCCACCCTAAAATATAAGTGTAGAATCATTGTTACTACCATTGATACTGTCACTACCAATGTCACCAATACATCAACCAACCTGTCACTGTCCACATCAACCAACTTGTCATTGTCACTAGCACACCAACCTATGACTACCACTATCACATCAACCTCTCACTAATGATCAATCAATCATCCAATCTTTCACTATCTCTATCACTAATATACCATCATCAACTAATTGTACCTAGATCCACTCACATGGATACCAAAACCATCACCAAACCATGTACATCAACCATCAACTAGAACCTATACCATACCATGTACATCAAACCTGCACCATATCATGCATCAACCATGTACTGAAACATGTACATCAACTATGTATCATCTCATGTATCAACCATGTACCAAACCAAGTACATCAACCATGTACCACATCACGTACATCATAATATATCATCAATGAAGTGCATAAAGAATAACCAAGATAGCCACAATACCAAGATACCAATATAGCCAAGATGTGGTACTAATCAATGTACCATAACATCACTAAGGTGTAACTCAACATGTACCAACATCCATAAACCATGTGCCAAGAGATATCATCAAACATGTGCCATATCACTTATAAACCATACATCAAACCGTATGCCAAGTATCCAGGATGTGCTTCTAACAATGTATCATACAATCACCAAGGTGTACCATGCACAATCACTATTATGGCATGCCTCAAGCATGTTCCATAACAACATAAGCATAAGCCTAAAGACTAACACATAAACATACCTTTGATCATGTAGCAACCTGATACACAAGATTACAGACCTGTAGCTCTTCCTCAACTTCAACAATAAGAGAATAACATCTTCATCAAACTTTCAACAAGCATAACTCTGTACCTATAATGAATAAAGGTATGAAATTTTAACCACAAATGCTCTGAGCTAGTTCTTCCATCTCCTCGAGATTTTAGGGTGTGAAACTTCTTAGAAGAGAAGTTATAGAAAAAATGGAAAACCTTCCTAAATTTTAGCCTATTCTAGAGAGAAAACTTGTACAACATGCCATCCACTCAATATTTGATATTTGATTCTAAAAATCACACACAATATACTAAAGACGGTTTTCTTTCCACTTCAATTGGTCTCATGGATTTTGGATCCTCTATGAAGAAGTTATGATTTTTTTACTCGAGAGACTAGTTTCAGGACTAACCAAAAACCCTATCTTCCATAGAGTGTATCTCCAAAAAAACAACGAACACGAAGTTGTACTTTTTACCACAGATACCTTGATACATCTTTTCAACAACCTTCAATTTTTTCTATCTGATTCATTCTAGAAAAAAAGTTAGAGCAAAAATGGTAAGATGACCTTTAAATAACATACCTTAGAACACATCATCACAAGACTTCATCCTCCCTTGGAATTTTTCCTTTCTTCACTTCATCTTCCCTCTGAAATTTTCCTCAAATATCCTTGGTTACCTCAGATAACAATCACTTGCTCACTTAGATAGATATTCAATGAAATTGTATGTGTAAAAATGAGAGATTCTTTGAGGTGTATTTATACTTTTTCAAGTAACCTATTTCTTTAACTTTAGGGCTTCTTGATTTTTCTTGTTACAACCACTTTACCCTTTCATTAATGACTTTCAACCAATTAGGGGCTCCTTAACCCTTCTTCGGGGCTTCCAACTTCATGAGAGCATATCTCCCTAACCGTGAGGAACTACATGGTGTATCACCTACCATTGGAAACAAAACGACGAGGAATATCCATCTATGAGTGTGTTACATGCATTTACATTTTCCTTCATGTCTTTATTCCTCAAACAACTTCGGGATTCATGACCACACCTATGGGTTTCTTGTAGAATTATTCAAAGAATGTTCCCGTGAGGGCCATGCTTAGAAATACGCCATAAGGGGACCACTTTGGATACTTCTCCAAATACACCCATCACATATGTTGACATCAATGACAACCACAACTTGCTAACATCAATGAAAACCAATTGTCCAAAAATGGATGATGTTTTTAAAGGTCAAACTATTGTCTGCAAGTTAATAGATGTTTTTCATTTATTATGGAAAATCAAAACTTTATTTCCTAATATTCCATCATATAATAGATATATGGAGCTTGATATAGATTCTAGAAAAAATGGTTAAAGCTTGAAGAAAAAAATCTTGGAACTAACCAAGCTCATACCTTGTTAGGAAATTTTTCCAAATGTATTGTGTTCTATACATGCATGTACTTTGTTCTATACTATGTTCTATACATGCATGTACTTTTTTCTATACTATGTTCTATACATGCATATACTATGTTCTATAAGGTAAATGCAAACATTGACTTGGTTTTGTTACTATGGTGAACCATGAAGCATAAATGTTTTATAAGGGAAATGCAAACAATGACTTGGTTTTGTTATTTTCTATGCATGAATTGTACTATGCCACTTTCAATTACTTTCTAGTAGATAGATTGGGTATGGGGAATTGAGAGTGATGTGAGGGGGGGTAGGGAGAGGCCAAATGAGCTTCCACCTTCACGTGGTTGGCTATGTTCAATATAGAATAAATGTTTCTCAAAACCAAGAGAATCACATTCAAGTATTCAATTTTAGTCTTTCTAGAGTCTCGTACATGTTGATATGTTTGTTTATTTATTTAATTATTATTTAGTCATACAACCTTTTATTCTCTGATGATTTCTACAGGTCTTCACAATGGAAATGCAACTAAAAACTAGCGTATGTGTGATGTGGTTGTACAACCTCATGCCTCATTGAGCTCATGGAAACATGTAGTTAGTACTCATTTTTCCACTTTAGTTAGTGTGTGTGCACAATCGCCAAAGATTCATGTATATTTCAACCCTTTACTACATTCTAGGCACAAATCACCCTGGTATACAGTATTTACAGTTCACAACAAATCCAAATTAATGTAACTTGTAAATTACCAACACCATACATGGATTTTTCTTCCCAGGGCGTGCATTTTTCATCAAGCCCTATTTCATGCATGTTTTTTCATTTACAAGACAACTTTTATCCTTTACCCACACTAGAAGGTTTTAGGTTTCAAAATGTACAACTAAAGTATGAATAGATGTAAAATGATAAAATCCAAACTCCACAATTTGAACCACTCAATTTGGAGGTCATATGAGTTTTAGGCGTGCATTTTGCAGTAAGACGGTGTTACCCTCCATTTTACAAAAAGTATTAAATCTTGGTTCAAGGTAGAAGTCCTTAGTCATTTTAAAATGCACTATGGATGAAATATATAGATTTAGAATGTTATTAAATTCACCCTAAATCTTAGATCACTAAATTTGGAGCTATATAGAAGCATGGGTGTGCATTTCCATTAGGTCACTTTCTATTGTTTTGGTCTCTCAATTTACAAGGTAAACTTTTCCTCGTTTACACAAAAGCCACTTTTATGTTTGCAAATGAAAATATAAATATGTAGATAGGTGTAAAATTATCTAAGACACCCTAAAAAACTTGAATCACTCAAATCGCAAGTGTGTAAAGACCTAGGAATGCATTTTTCTGAAGCTTGGCATGCAATTCTACACAAATGCAGAAATTACAGTTTAATAGAAAAGCAAGTATTTTTCTCATTCAAGTATTCCATTTTAGTCTTTTTAGAGTCTCGTACATGTTAATATGTTTGTTTATTTATTTAATTATTATTCAGTCATATAATGATTTATTTTCTGATGATTTCTGCAGATCTTTGCAATGGAAATGCAAATAACAACAAGCCTATGTGTGATGTGGTTGTAAAAGATCCTACTTTATTGAACTCGTGGACACAGGTAGTTAGTACTCATTTTTCCACTTTAGTTAGTGTGTGTGCAAAATTGCCAAAGATTCATGTATATTTAAACCCTTTACTAAACTCAAGGCACAAATCACCCTAGTATACAGTCTTGGGGTTTACAACAAATCCACATTCATGTAACTTGTAACTTGTAAATTACCAACACCATAGATATATTTTTTGTTAAGCCCTAATATTGGCTCATTACCCCATAATTGGGGCATATTACATTAGTAATGTTATTTTATTTATGTCATCTTTATTCCATTAGTTGTAATTATACCTCCTAGTCTCCTATATATACCAAGGAGACATTTTCATTTGGAATCATCTTCTACTTGAACATTTAAGTGGGGTACAAGGAGGTTTCCCCCTCGAAGAGGCTTATTATCTGAAATTATCTCTTTTTCAAGGCGTTGAGTACTTTTTTTGAGGTTTTTCTATGCTATATTGATGTTTGGTTCTTAACATATGGTATCAGAGCTCAAGGTCTTGGGGTTTCACTGCTACATCTGAGACACCTTGGAATTTTCTCTATAACCTTTTTTCTACAAAATTTCAGAAGGAACAACTTCGAGGATATTTAGTAGACGGATCAAGCTATGTTGGGTTACAATTTCAGCTCCTGAGGCCTTATATTTTTGGAGATATAGCCTATACAAGATAGGGTTCTGGAATCATCCTGAACTGAGTCATTGCGTAATTTTCGCTATAAAAAATTTTCTGTAACGTTTAAGACCCTGAACTCCGTAGGATATTCACAAAAATTAGTACAGTATCTGTGGTAAAAATTTCAGCATCTAGGTCATCTTAAATTTGTAGATACACCCTGTGTAAGATAGGGTATCTGACTAGTCCTACTGACTAGTCTCAAGAAGGTGTTCCAAGTAAAACAATCATAACTTCTTCCTAGAGTATCCAAATTGAGTGGGATTGGTTTCATTGGATTGTGGACAGTCTGTAGTATTTCTGGTATGAGTTTCATAATTCTATATCAATTATTTTGTGTGGGGCATGCTATACAAGTGAGGTCTCCTGGAAAGGAAAAAAATCGGCAAGTTGTGGGGAAGTTACTGTGAATTTTACTTGGCACATCCAATTTTGATCCGACCTATGGCATTGCAGAGAAGAAATATCAGAGAACTACATAAAATAAAGTTTCATACCCAGAAGGGTCCAAACTTGGGAGATACAATAGAAGAAAGATTGTCAAGCAGAAGCACCTCAAAATCAAGGTTCAAAAGTGATACTTGGCCAACATGCCACCCAAAAAGAGAACTTCTACACTGAATAAGATTCCAGACAATCCTACTTGGACTCTTGATGAAGGTGAATAAATGTGTAGAGACATAAATTATTTACAAAAGAAGATAGTAACAAAAGATGAAATACAAGAGATGGAAGCTAAGTTGGAGGCAAATATGGATGGTTTAAAAGAGGAGATCGTGGAAGTATTGAAAAATTTCGTAACAGAGAAGACACCTGAAGGTGAAAATGCATCCCATGAAATTCATGATGAGGACACAAGGAAGTTGAATCAAGAATGGAGAAACTCCAACTTTGGGTTGAAGACCAACTACGTTCCTAAGATCGATATGAGGAAGTTTGATGGCAAGGACCCAATCACATGGATACTTCAGATGGAGAAATTATTTGATCTACATAATGTGCCACATACACAAAAGGTACGAATTGCTTCTTTATATTTATAACCTAATCAATTTGTATGGTATCGATTGCTTTGTTCTCACAAATCACTCGTCACTTGGACAATTTTCATGGAAGAAATGATAGCACACTATGAGGATACAAGGAAGCAAAAGGGTTCAGTTACCGAGCACATTGAGAACTTCCAAGGATTGAATATAAAGGTAACCGATATTCTAGATGAGAACATAGGAACTTTAAAGGATAACATTCAACATGAGGTTCACCATTGGGAACCCAAATCATTGGAGAATCCATTTAAGGTGGCAAGAAATGTTGAAAGTAAAAATATGGCTATGGCTACTAGAAGGACCAATCCTAACATCTATAGAGAGAACAATGCTCCTTCTTCTAAAACACCTCAACCTACAA
>ML790585.1:322576-342200 GCA_009831015.1 Picea engelmannii | reverse complement strand
TAACAATAGACTACTCCTAGTCTACAATAAGTTATGTGTACTCTAAAACACTTCCACATATACTAATGCATATCTATCTACACTAAGAATGCATCCTAACATGCCCATGAGTGCATATGATCTCCAACTTCCCGTGCTATATATGGTTATCCATATCATAAGTGTTGTTGTAGCAATTTTCATCAACTATTTTTTCTTATCATGTATAACTCCCTTTGTTGTTCTTGGTTGTCCTCAATTCTATTAGATTCTTGACATCCTTCCTTGAAGTATGATTACACCTTTCTTTACAGATTAACTATGCATATAATGAATTGCATGAGTCTTCACTATTTCACCCTTGAACTTCTTATACTTGTACCATGCTTCCACTACACTACTCTGATAACAAAAAAAAAATGTACTGCTCCAAAACTACGTAATTGACCCCTGGAGATGATGCACCTAAAGCCACCAGAGGCCTTCTTCAATTTTCTGAGAACAATGTGTTGCCCAACTCAAAAATTTGGGTGGCCAGATATCTCCTCCTCCTTAGTATATTTCCAATGATTACTCCTCTGCCTCAATCTGATTTATGAGCTTAATGTTATGGCTTCCTGAAAAATTTATTTTCACCCCATTTATACACTTTCTCCTCTGGTGTCATTTCACTAGAAGGTCAAATTTTCCCAACTGTAGCAGAAAATCCACAAAGAACCAAGGAATTTTTTTATATTGGGAACTGATAGTAATCATAATGGTAAACACACAACAACCTTCATTTTCTCCATCAGTCATTCCAATAAGATTCTGCAATAATCTGGAATCAGTAACTTTGTCGTTTTAAAAAAATATTCC
Source organism: Picea engelmannii (assembly GCA_009831015.1). Lineage (NCBI taxonomy): Eukaryota > Viridiplantae > Streptophyta > Pinopsida > Pinales > Pinaceae > Picea > Picea engelmannii. The sequence goes on along the minus strand of ML790585.1, from coordinate 341,363 downwards.
TTCCTTCTTTTCTCAAACCATATTTCTTAATCATCTATAAATCCAATTATGATCTCATAATATATTTCTTCTCTTTGACATATTTTCGACGACTATAACCATGCTCAAAACCCAACTCATGATCAAAATTTATGTCCCTTTTAAGTTTTCAAGCCTTTTTCGCCAAAAACCACCTCTTGTCCATGTGGCTCCCACGTGGTCCCTCACCACATGTACCATCCAAAATGGAATTACTTGGCACCAATGTGGCATACGCCATCCAATGAATGACGATCATGTTAAAAAACCAATGTTGGCCTTGGAGGTGGTTTCATACCTCACCGGGCACATGGACCTAGAGGATCCCCCACAGTTGACACCACCTAAGACTTTCCCAGTTTCCACTTATATGATGGTCTGATATCTGAAAATGTACCCCAACTGACAATACACCCACATCAACACGTCAACCCACTAGACACTTGACTCCACCAGGCAACATAACCCCAAGCTCCGCCAAGACCCTTGCAATAATTCTCGACTTAGTCGGTGATTGTGTTCCCCAATGTGACGAATCTCTCTCCTAATCTTTGTCTAAGAGATCAAAAACCAATATCCCTCATCCCCCTAGATCTAATGACTAGGATCTATCCTTGCATTGAAGGGAATGTAAGGACAATGGGCCCCTTCCTCAATACGCCCACTTAGGTACAACCACCCATCCACTTCACATTAGTTACACTAGAAAACATGTGGATGATGATGTGGTGCTGACACTGTAGGGGCGTGGCATTGACATCGGGCCATTGGGCACCCCACACACAAAAAATCACATTCGGATCCCTTTCAGTAAAACTCAGTCTAGTCCACTGGCCCATCGGGCAAGCTTCCATATAACTACTGCCAATTGAGTTTGGTTTGGTCTAGTCTAGTCCACCAGGCCATCACATAAGATTCTATGCAATTCTCCTATAAACGATTTTTGTTCATTCCACCAGTACAATGGGATACCGGGCCATCGGTTTCCCCATGCAAAACTCCATATGGCTCCTTATCAATCAACCTCGATCTGGGCCACCAAGCCACCAGCCTACTGGTTTCCCTGTGCAAACCTCCATCTGGCTCCTTATCATTTGACCCCGGTCCAGTTTACCGGGTCACCAGGAAAGCTTCCACATAAAAATCCATCCAACAAGGAGTGATATGACATCGGTCTGGTCCATCGTCTGCCCCCATGTAAACATCCCTCCAACAAGGAATGATTCGATGTCGGTTTGGTCCACCGGGCCACTAGTCACCTCAACCAAAATTTTGCATTGCATGCAGATCCTTAGGGTTCCATAGTTCTCTTTTCACACACAAGTAATTAAGGGTTGGTTTTGATTATAAACCCTTTAAGCAATACTTCCCCAATGCATGTGGGATAAATAAACGGTACAGATCATAGATCAATAATTTAAAACCACACAAAGGATTGATCTATGGTTGTCGTGTGTTGTCACTCCAGGAGGCATAACTGTCGATTCTGTGATCCAATTCAACCAAAGGATGGCTCTTTGGAACATTGCAATTTCTAAAAAATAAGCAAGGACTAACATGGAAAGGAAAACAATTCATGAAGTTATGGTTTCTCTCCTTTGCTCACATAGAATAATCAATAATTTTCACAAGAACACACACCATCCTTGCAATTATGGAATTGATTTGTATTTTTGATAGCAAGTTTGCACTGAACAATATTGAAAATGAACTTGGTGGCAATGTGGCCATCACCACAAGCATGTAGGGTTTTAAAAATTACCATAGGAATCCCTAACGATATACTAATAAGTGCAAAAATAAATGGCCAACTTCTTACTGTGAACACTGTGAATGTTTTCATTCAAAATAAAACCCTCCTTCAAAAATATTTTTTCTTGTTATATAGTAGGCCCTTGAAGGCCCGATGTTGTAAACCTACAACTCTGATAGCAATTTGTAAAGTCTCCAACCACCAGGCTAAGTCACACTAATTCTAGAATTCCCTTCAAGAACGCTTTGATACCACTCTGTAATGTACTCGGTACCAGAAGCACGAAAAAAATCGCTCGGATACCAATGGTAACATACCCAGATTAGAAAAACAATAAATTTATTTCCTACTATAGATCAAATACCAATCTTTAATTCATATTTACTTCTTGGACTGATTTCAAATTTTGTTCCCTTCTTTTAAATCAAGAAACATGGATTCAACACATGCAGTTAACAAGATTCATGCTAAACCATCCAAGAAATGAACAACATTCCATGCACAACAATAACCAACAAGCATGCACATATAAATACATCTCAGAGATAAATAAATACACAACGAAATATACATTATACAGGAAACAAAGAGAGCACTTATATTTTCACGTAAACATTCACCAATTGGTTGCAGATCAAGGACATTCCACTCAACCATAGACATTGTTGTTCCAAATCTCAACAGCAAGTCACCCCTGAGCCAGCGATATGAATCCATAAGGATGGGTTATGGGATGACTCTAAACACACAACAGTTATCTATCAAGCTCTCAAGTTTTCCCACCCACACAACAATCCTAATTTTCGAGTACTCTTCCCTTCAGCCTGGACAACCCAAAGAAATGAACCCATTTATCTGCAATGCAATCCCTAAGTATTTTCCATTTCTCTTTTAAGGCTCCAATGCTATTGTTCATGAATCTCAATGCTAGAAAACTCTAATGATTCTCAGTTGTGAACCATTAGACTCTACATGCCAATGCATCCAAGCACTCAGAAATTCATTTCTTTCAGGAATAATCAATAATTTCTTACATCTGTCTAGCAATGGCTCTCCTCCTCTAGATATTTGTTTCCATGCCATCCCCAACACACAAATGGGCATAAGTGAATGAGGAAACAAAATGATTGAGCAAAAAAAATGAAACCCAACAAGTAACAACAAAAACGAACCAAGGAGTGAATACCCTAAACATCCCAAGGAGGGGTTTAAATAGCCAGGATGTGGTATCCCCAAGAGACTCATGTGCCCCCTCACCCAAATGTGGGTAATAAATGATTAATAAAAGGAGTCCCCCTCATCCACCCCCCTTCTCTCATGGAATCATATCCCTCTATCACTCTTGTCCTTGTATGTCTTGTAGCCAATGATGTATTCTATTAATATATATGCAATATTACATTCCTAGGCACCCTAACCTTTCAACATACCGGCTCACCAGCCTAAGTCACATATACATAAATACATTCTAGTTCATAAGGATTAAAACTGAGCTGTAACATTGGCAAACTTAATCAAGAGAGTATTGTCCCAAACATCTCCCTATCCATTTTCTCATGGACTAAGTGTTTTCAAGGTGTAGATTGTTGGAATTGCCACAACAATCGAAACTAGTGAATGGTGGTGGTTCATGTAACGATGGTAGTTCATGTAACAGTGGAATTTGTGTTGAAGATGTTAGATATATATGTATCCCTAAGAGGCAAATGGCAAGTTTTGTAAGCTCGTTGTGGGACGATTTTAATATTTACCTCTGGCAATTGGCAAGTTTTGTAATCTCGTTGTGGGAAGATTGTAATCTTTACCTTTGAGCATTAAGAATACTGATACCTTTCCCCGTGGATGTTTCCTTGGCATATTGTCATGGTTTTACCACGTAAATTTGTGTCATGTCGAATTCTTTCTATTATCTTGTTTTTTTCATTTTTTCTTCACAATTAATTTATGTTTCTGTTTATATTTTCCATGGGCACATGTTTCCAAAAAGTGGCATTAGAGCATGGGTTGACCTGGACTCTCTCACGAGAGTGGTATGATGTTGGGAGCATGGGAGAAACAAAATGAAGACTGGTTGATGGGTATATTAATCATGGTAAAATGACACGTGGAAATGCATTACAAGGATTAATGTGAAGCATTGGCAAAAGCACATTGAGGAAGAAGTACTCAGTTAAGGAGTGCTTGATTCAACTAATTGTATTTGGAGCCGAAGGGATGTTGTTAATGAAACTGGTTGATGTTTCATAGTTTCACGTGCTTTGGCATGCAATTGTAATTTTTTTTATGGATTTTATTTTTTATCACATGTAAAATGGACATATGGTTGTGAGGCCTATTAAGGCATGTGTACCCTTGGTTTGACAATTCACCGGTAAAGTCATACAAGTAAGGGTATTCTAGATTATATACATTCATATGTTTGGGGGCCATCCCCTATAGTTTATTTTGGAGGATCATCATACTTTATGACATTTGTAGATGATTACTTTAAAAAGGTGTGGGTCTATATTCTCAAAAGAAAAGACGACGTGTTTTAGAGTTTTGGTTGAAAGAGAACTGACAAGTCAATCAAGTGTTTAAGAACAGATAATGGAGGCAAGTTCACATCTTTGGAATTTGAAAATTACTGCAAAGAAGTTGGGATCAAAATGCATAAAACCACAGTTTACACTTCCCAACAAAGTGGTGTGGCTAAACACATGAACATGACTCTTCTAGAGAGATCAAGGAGCATGCTCAGTAATGCCAAGTTGCAGCAAGAGTTGTGGGTAGAAGAAGTCACTACAACTTGCTATCTGGTACATCGGTCACCATCAATTGTAATAGACTGTAAGATTCCTGAAGAGGCGGATAGGTCATTCTTGTGATTACTCAAGTCTGAAAATTGTATAGTATTTTATTTTAACAAAACTTTTAATAATTATGTTTTTATTTTTTATTTTTTAATGTTTATTTTTATAGAGGAAAAAATATATATTTGTGTTTTTTTAATTACTTTTAATAAACTTTTTTTTCAAGTTATGGTGTATTTTTATTGTTTATTTTTATGTAAAATGTTTATTTAAAAAAAAAATCATGTTTTTTTTTTCTCATTTGTGGGTCTTATCTTTTCTTTTTTTCTCTTTTTTTCTCTTTTTTTACAATTTTGTTTGCAATAGTAACGGGTTTTTGGCCCTTGGTTTTTAAATTGTTACAATTTAACCCCTAAAAAAAAGAGGGTGCTACTGATAGCACCTCTTTTTAATTCGGGGGTTGGTCTTAAGTATTGTGTTCCAAGGGTATCAATTGTCAAAGCCAATTTCAAAAAACTAGTAATTTTATCCCTAGAAGAAAAGGGGGGTTGTTACCGTTGAGCACCACTTTTCAATTTGGGGGTTGATTTCAAGGTTTTGGTTGCAATGGTACTAGTTGTCATGTTTGAAGGTCTCAAAGAAATGGTAGTTTTAACCTCACAAATAAAAAATGGTGTTGTTCTTCACACCTCATTTTGATTTGGGAGTTGATATAAGGTTTTTTTTTACAACATTAAGATGTTGAAAGGATATGGTTGCAAAAGGTTGTAATTTTAACCCCCCAAAAGAAAAAGGTGCTACTAGTAGCATCACTTTTCAAAATGGGGGTTGATTTTGGTGTTTTTGACTCAAAAATATGAATTTTTCGGTCTAGAGTTCTCGTTTTTAGGTCACAATTCTTGTCAAGTTGATAACAATGTTTATCTCAACCATACTAGCATCCACCACTACACAACAAAATTTCATTGCACTTCTTGTTGTCTATACTGACAATTTGCAAAAACACTTAATGATTCCCGATGAGAACAAAGCTATGTAATCCTTCCTCAAAGGCCCTAGTGCAGTTTTCTTGTAGCCAAAATGGAACTACTATTACAACTATTGAAAAAACCCAAAACACAAAACTAAGAGTAACAAAAATAAGAGTCGAAAACAAAGAAAAAGAGTGGATGTGCCTCTATGCGCAATGGTGGATTGTGCCTACAAATTTGAGTTATGGAAGAAGATCTCTCCAATAAAACTAATACATCGTTGAATGTATTGATAATGTGATAAGAGATGCATATGTGAGAGAGAAACTCCTTTTCATAAAAATAAGGAGGAAAATACTTTAATGTAAAGGTAAAGACACTAATAAGAGTGATTAGGCCCTTATTACATAATGTAGTATTTTTACAAATATAACATTATTGCAAGATTATGAGGATACTTAAAATAGATCACGCATATAAATTCTAATACCCAATAAGGATGTTTTATTTATTAACACAACATATTTTTTTGTTTCCTTTATTAAGGGATAACCACACAAATATCAAGACAAAACCATACAATTGATCATGTATGCCAATGTTTATTTCTCCTTGAATGCCCCTAAAGTGTATGGATCAATTCGACGTGTCCTTCCCTATAACACGCTACCATCATGTCAATGATGGTAGACCCTATCATGCATTTAGTGTTGTAGAACTTCGCAACTTCACTTCACACGTATAAGATTCCCCTTTGTTCACATTGCATGTAATAGTCTCTCCTCTAGTTGAGAACCCAACTAGCAAATTAAGATTGGGTGCAACCAGCTTGCATTCATGCCTACTCTATGTTGAAATTTCTAGGAAATGGCTTTTAATGCAAATTCAAAAATTCCACTTCATCCATGAAGTTTCCTAGATTTATTTCTTGTGAACTTTTATCCTTAAGGATGAATTTGAAATATAAATTAATAGTACTATATATTTCACTTACATCCCAACCAAATATAGAAGGGATCCCATGAAATAAACACCGACCAGTTATACTTCAAGGGAAATATTTTCTATCCCTTAGAGCACACTTCCTAACACTAAAATATATATGAAAATTATTTATTACAACATACTTATTACATCCATAAATATGTCCACTTAGCATTTATATATTTTTCAAATCAGTTAACAAAATATGTTGACTGTTACATAAAATCAATGTGCAAAACTAGCTCTTGAAACTACTCAATCATCATGAGAACATAAGTTGAAATTTATATCTACAAGTACACAGTTTTGGGATCAAGCATGCTTCATTTATACACAAGTTTAAGTTACAAGTACATATCAACAACTTAATACAAGTTGATACAAGACATTCTCTCCAAAATTTAACTAAGGCATCCATCATAGTTAACAAATCCTAGCCACCAACTCCTCCTAGCTAGGAATCACTCCCGACCAAAGCTATTCATTGCAACAAATATTCATAACTAGTAACCATACACACTAAAAGGTCCACTTTGGAACCTACACTTGCATATCACAAGTGTACAAGAGAAAACAAGATAGTCTCCCTCTACCTTCTCCACATCGAGCACTCCAAGTAGTATTAGGGTGTCTAATGCCCCAAAATCCTAGTGTTCTTCTCTCACAAGAACCAAAAGAACAAGTGATCCCTTTTCTCCTCTAGGGTCTCTCCCAACCCCTAGCTTACCTTGTCTTCTTAGGGAAAATCCTAACTTTAATTCCCAACTAGCATCAACATAAGAACCATAGCACTCAAAACAAGAGAGAAAAGTACAAAAAGTTTCCCTAGCTATCACATCTCTAATAATGATGTGATCAATATGATTAATGGAAATACTCTATCCTCCCTTTATATATATGAAAGGGTGAGGGAATCCAACATCAATAGAGTGGACAATGTCCACAACAAGAAACCTAACTAATCACTAGATAGGTCCACATGTAAAGCACTCCAAATCTCAGTGACACTTGTTAAGCTCGAAGGTGTGCACACCCATCAATAAAGTATCCCAAGGAGAGAACTCCATAAGAAGGTCCATTACTCCTCTCCAAAGGAAACCTCCAATGCTCCAACACTACCACTTAATCCATGTGCTCATTTGGGTACACCACACTTCCATGAACACTCCTCAATTTAAGCAAAGACATCATGTAAGAAAACAAATGTCCCCATGCTACGTAGGAATCAATGCCATCCTCCTATATTCCCAATGCTCCTCCTACAAATGGTTCATCCTCCCAATCAAGAAACCAATCCCTCCATGTATGCCTCATGAAGAATGATAACTTTCCACATAAGTCTCCAACCTCCTAATGAAGTGTGCCACATAAACATCAATTCAAAGTATATAAATCCATGAGTAAGCTATCTCCATTGTGTATGTCCATTACGATACAACCAAGGGTATTCCAATCACCATGCATCCCAGATCACATGAAGCACCCTCAAGCATGGTCTAAACACTTTCATAGTAACCCCAAAAGTTAACACTCCCTCTACTTCTAAAACAAACCTACCATCTACAATTTTGAATCTACTATAGTCCTATAATCAACCACAATCCCATGGAAAGGCACTATCCCTCAAACATCACTCTCCTCCATCGAGGCATCACACCTAACCTCCTCAAAACAACTAGAAGGCTCACAAATGGAAGTATCCCATGAAATATGGTTAGCATATCTCCTAGGAGGTATACTTTCCATCATCGAAGACCTAGGTGCTCCTACATGTTCATGTGGTAGCATCTTGTAATGTTCGAGTAAGACATATTAGCATCTTTCCTAATACAGTAGAGGGTGAGGACATACCGCCTTCCTCAAGTTCTCCTCTTCCACACTTTGATCTAATTCTTCTCTTACATCTAAATCACACTCTAGAACAACAACCTACTCACTCCATTAAATTACTGAAGGAGATGCCTATTATATCATGAGCCATACATCAGCATCAAACTTCACTTCTTATCTCACTACAATATTATTCTATGCTAGAAGGAAGATAATGTAAGATTTATAAGTCTCATTGTATCCAAAAAAAGTTCCCCTGGTACTCGAGGGTTCCCTCTTAGTAATATTCTCCTTTGGAAAATGAATTTACACTGGAAAACCAATTACACCAAAATGTGCTACCTCTGGTTTCACACCAGTGAATGCCTTCTTGGTGTCTTGTCTTTCAGCGTCCTATGAGGAAACCTATTTAAAATATACATGAGTGTATTACAAGCATCCACTCAAAGACCCATGGGAAAATCCATGGCATAAATTAAAGACATGGCATTCTAAAAAATAGACCTATTCTTCCTCTCTACAACCCTATTTTGGTGTGGGTTGTAAGGTACTGCCAAATCCCTCTTAATTCCAGCCTCCCTGCTACAAAAGAAACAAAATTCATAGAGGTATACTCACCTCCATTCCCCGAGTAAAGAAAGTTGGTCTTCTTCCTTGTATGATTTTCAAAAAAGGATTTAAACTCCGTGAACTTGCTAAATAATAAATCTAGGTCTTGCATTAGGAATAATCAATGAAAGTGGCATAATAAAAACTATCTATCAAGGAGGAATACATAGGCCCACATGCATATGAATGGTTCAAATCAAGGTTTCCTCTCGATATATGCTCATTTATTGGAGACGTATCCTTGACATGCTTTCCAAGATCACATCCCTTACATATTATTTCCTTCTCGATCTTGAAGTATGGAAATCCCTGCACTAATTTATTCAAGAGAGGAAGCACTCCATAATGTAAGTGACCAAAATCCATATGCAAAAACTCACACAACTTGGTACTACCATGCACTATAGCACCATGCTTCACTAGATCTCCTTGTAATCTATAAATACCTCCAACTTTAAACCCTTTTTCCACAACATGGGTTTGATCTCTAATCATGATTTGTTTAGCATCAAACTTGACCACACAATGTATATTTGTTATACAAGAAACTAATAGAAGATTTTTCTTCAAACTAGGAACAAAAAAAAGATTATTCAACTTAAGATAATCATCTAATGTAATTTGAAAGGAAATGGATCCCATTCCTTTCCCAAGATATTTAACATCATCACCCAACTCAACACTTATTCCTCCCTCTTGATTTTGAAACTTGTTGAAGAGTTTCCTATCATAAGTCATATGTCTTGATGTCCCACTAGCCACATAATATCCAACACTTGACATAGTGTTGGAAGATAAATAAAATACTTGGAGAAGGAAATATCAAGCTTGGATGATTACTCATCCACTCCTACTACAGTACCTGCACTCTGTTGAAATCCTTTCTCTAGTACCTAGGTATCTTGTTATCTAGTGATTTCATTACTTCAAATCAAGTTAGAATCTCAAAAAACAAAAATATATTGTTGTAATATTCAACTCAAATAAAGATAGAGGAAGCAATACTAGAAACCAAATCATGCACTCATAAACACTAATGTTTTTGGGTAGATACCTCTAGAAAAACCCCAGAGGGAAAATCGGTACTGATATTATTTTGTTATGATAAACCAGGGCTCTCATAACATGGATAATGGCCCAATGAGAGAAATACAAGTACAAACAAACATGACAAATTATTATCTATTGTAAAACCCATATTTGGAATGGTTTTTGAGGTGTACACACCTTTCCTTAAGTAAAACCACGTATATGCATATGTCTCCACAGAATCCCATGCACACAAACTGAAGGAATGTACAAAAAAATATGTACGGCTTGACCCTTTCCTATGGCTTCACTTTGTTGAAATGCACATGTGGTTACCTATGTTCTCTCTTCTCCTTGATCTGTTCTCTAGATGGAATTCCTTCTGCACATATCCAAGATCTCCTTGAATCACAATCCTTTATGATCCAATCCTCTCTGTATCTCACACACAAGTGTCATGTATCTTCCTCCTTCACCCTAGTCTTACTTTTATAATATTGAGTTATGACCTAACCCTAATCTCCAAAGTGATTTATGATTGAGATTACTTCTCACCTCACTTGGGATCAATGGCTAATATTAAATGCTATTTACTTTTAGCATTTCCTTAAATAGCTCAACTAATTAATAAAATCACTTTACTTTAATAATTCCTTTAACTAAAGTAAAGTCTCAAGGTAGAAGGCTTCCAACAACTTCCACATGTATAGACACTTATACCCATGAGGAAATACATGTTTGATGCTACCAATAATCAACACTCCCTCTTAGTGAGGAAGGTATTATGCACCACTCCAAGTTTGTCTCTGAAGAACAAAAACTTCCATTTAACCAAGGGTTTGGTTAGAATATCTGCAACTTGCTCATCTATGGAAATATACTAAATCTTTACTGCTCCCTTCTGGATCCTATATCAAATGAAGTGATATTTGATCTCTATATTCTTGGACCTATCATGGAGTACTAGATTATCTGAAATTTTGATACAATTATGATTATTGTAGTATATCACTGTAGGCTCCAACTTCTAATCAAATAAACATGTATTCACAACTATCCATACTCGTTACCATATACTTTTCCTCTACTGAATAGAGTGCTACAGAAGTCGACTTCCTACTTAACCAAGTAATCATTGTTGATCCCAAGTTGAAGTAGCACCCTGAAGTGTTTTTTCTATCTATTGCACTCCCTACCCAATATAATTCTAAGTATCTCTGTAGCCCCAATCCATATCCTCCAAGATACCTCAATCCATACTCCATTGTACCTCTCAAGTACCTGAGCACATGCTTTGTTGTTGTCAAATGAACATTCCTTGACTCTACCATGAAATGACTCAAGGTGTTCATAGAAAAACAAATATATGGCATGGTATTGACCAAATACATCAAGGACCCTATCAGCTACCTATATATCCTAGGATCCACCAACAATGAATCTTAAGTGACAACCTTCTTCAGATTGGTAACCATAGGTGTAGCCATCGATCTATAGTCCTCCATCCTTAATCTCCTCAAGACCTCAATTGTGTACTTCTCTTGACCAATGAATATCTCTCTCGATACCTTCCATACCTCTAATCCCAAGAAATAATGCATCAATCCAACATCCTTCATCTTGAAATTAGTAGCTAAATCTTCTTTTAAACTTGCAATAAGCTCATATGCACCCATGAAAAACAAATCATATGAAGTAAAAGTTAGGATATGCCTCACTTTTGGTAAATCCCATACTCTGTAAGTATTCACCAATCCTAGAATACCATGCCTTGGGTGCCTATTTGAGTCTGTACAAGGATTTGTAAATCCTACACGCATGAGACTCCCTCCCATGTATATCAAAGCCCTTAGGTTTCTTTATATATACTTCCTACTCAATGATCCCATTGAGGAAAGTTGTTTTCACATCCATTTGATGTATCCTCCACCTCATAAATGAAGCAATAGAAATAAAATCTTGAATATAAGCATACTTGGCGACTGGAGAAAATGTGTCCTCGTAATCCACTCCCTCTTTCTGGGAGAACCCTCTCGCCACAATCCTCTCCTTGAACTTATCAATGCTACCATCTGTATTGTTCTTGATATTGTAGAGCCACTTGGAAGTCACATCTGACTTCCCCTCCAGTATGGGTAGTATGTCCCAAACAACATTCATCATAATAGAGGTGTACTCCTCTACCATGGAATCCTGCCATACCTATTGATATGTTGATTCCTAAAAACTGGAAGACTCAGAATCAATTATGCTACTCATAAGTGCCATGTAGTTCAAAAACTTCCTCAGAGGCCTGTGCTGTCTAACCACACTCCTAGGAGCCTCACCAACATCCCTCAATGTTTGTAATAGCCACCTAGGTCTCCTGACAGGACTGGAAGGGGATAAATCCTCCTCCCCACCTGAAGTCTGAGTTGTTGACTACTATTAATCCTTCAGAGCCTGCTACAACTCATCCTATGTCACTGTTGATGACTCATGAGATATCCTAGATGCTAAGTTCTCCTCAAAGTAAACATATCTACTCACAATTGTATTCCTATGCCCTGGTATTAATATCCCATAGTCCTTTGAGGTCTTGTTGTACCCCACAAATATACCCTTGTATCTTGAAGGATCCAACTTTGTCCTCAAATCCACATGCATATGGATGTAGACTGGACAACCAAAGATCCTCAAATATCCTATCTCTAGCTTTATTCCTGAGAATTCCTCCTCCAAAGTCTTTTGCCCAAATATCTTGTGAGGACTCATGTTTTTCACATATACTGTCATGTTACATGCCTCTTCCTAAAGAAACATATGCAACACCTGGTCATTTATCATAGTTGTGGAAGAACCAATAATGGACCAATTATTTATATCCACAACCCCATTTTGTTGAGGGTTGTATGAGACTATCAACTCCCTCTTGATCCCTGTCTCCTTGAATTCATTAGAGGTGTACTCTCCTCCATTATCCAACCTCAATACCTGGATATTCTTCCATGTTGGGTTCTCCACCTAATCTCTAAACTCCTAAAACTGGCTGAAGACCCCATCCTTGGTCTTCATAAATAAGATCCAGATTTTCCTAGAAATTTCATCAATAAATGTCACATATTATGATGATATATCCACTTATGATACTAACATTGGCCCACTCACATTGGAATGGATTAGATCCAATATCCCCTTGGACCTACTCTCACTACTTGAAAAAGAAACCTTGGCATTCTTTCCAAGTGCACACCCTTTGCACACTCCTTGCTTCTCAATACTAAACTCTGGAATACCTATAACAATACCCATCATAATCGGTAATACTCTACAGTGTAGGTGTCCCAACCTCTTGTGTCATATATCACATAGGTTGTCACTGTCATGTACCAAGGCTTTAACAAGCTTTCCCTACAACCTGTATAAAGTGCCCTCTCTAACCCCAATGACCACTACCATATCTGGGCTAGCTTTCTTTGGACGTATGAGTACTTTCCCACTGTAAAACGTAACAGAAAAACCATTGTCCTCCATAGTAGAGACTAAGAGAAAATTATTCTTCAATCCTAGTACGTAAAGCACATCATGGGCATCCAACAAACATCCCGACTCAAGATGGAATGTAACTTTTCCCTCTCCCTTCACTGCATACTTGGAATCATCAACAAGACTCACATGAACATATGAGGCCCTCTCCTTCAGATTTATAAATAACTCTTGTTCTTTTTCATATGACGAGACATGCCACTATCCAAGTACCATGCACTCCTAGTGGGTGTGTTGGTAGAAAGGAAAGAAACTAGTGAGAAATCCTTCGCAAACTTCATTGCAAAATCATCTAGTTGTGTCTATGATGATGTTGTTAATTGTGTATTTCCTTTTCCCTTCTCCTCTGGACACTGAGATGCATAATGTCCATTCTTATGAAACGAGAAGCACTTGATTTTACTCAAGTCCTTGTTCTTCCTCGACTGCAATGATCCTCCATCACTATTACCCTTCTTGCTAGAACTCTTTCCTCTTCCCTTCCTTTTCTTACTGACAAGAGACAAGTTCTCATCACTACTTCCCTACTTTTTTCTCTTAGACTTCTCCTGAGTTTCTTCCTGGATGAAATCATCCCAAAGTCTCTGCCAATATGAGATTTTTTCCTAAGCGCAGACACCATTGACAAGTGGTTCCCATGGATTGGGAATACCATTCAATGCCACATTCATGGGCTCTACGTCCTATGTTTTCTCCCCTATGGTTGCAATTTGATCATGTACCTGTGTGATCCTCGTGAAATAGTTGGTAACATTTTCATATCTAGACATATGCACAGATCTGAGTCTATTTCTTTAGACCATATTCCTATTCATGCTATTGCTCTAGAATAAACCTACCAAGGCATCAAGCATCCATTTGGCCATTTTCTTCTTGGATAGGTGAGGAATTAGCTGATCATTCATTGAATCCAAGATAATCCTCTAAGTTTTGATCCTCTTCTTCTCATGAACTACCAAAGTTGTCGGATCTATCGGTAGAACAACTGCTTTTTCCACTAACTACCAAAGGTCATATTCCTTTAACACCAAATTCACTCTTGCTTTCCAATATAGGAAGTTGGATGCTCCATCCAATCTGTCTTCAACTCTCAGATGTGTTGATTCCATTCCTTTGACCTAATAACCTACCTTGGAAATAATGTGTTGTTGATATTGCCTCTGTATTGACTTGTACAAACCTGTACGTTCTTGTCACCACTGGAACCTGTGTATGCATGTGACTGTCCTTACAGAAACTCGCATATGTATGTTATTGTGCTTACTTCAACCAATGTATACTATGTTGTCTCCAAATAAACCCACGTATGTACGTGCATGCTCCTTATGCAACCTGCGTACAACTCCGTATGACTACAAACCCTAGCTCTACCTCAATATGACTATTTCTCTTAAATTCGTCCTTCGATTTCTTCCTGTTGGTTATGGATATGATGAGATCTAAAACAAATCTGATAGATATGATATCCCCTACTATGGATATGATATTTGACTTCCTCTCAAATCATGTTCTCTAGTAACATGTCGAAATACTTACAACGACACTTAGGTATCATATTATCCAATGATTTCCTTACTGCAAATCAAGTTAGCAGCTTACAAAACAAAAATACACTGCTAGAATATTCAACTCAAATAAAGATAGAGAAAGAAATACTAGAAACCAAATCATGCACACATAAACATCAATATTTTTTGGTAGATACCCCTGGAAAAACCCCAAAGGGAAAACTAGTACTGAGATGATTTTATTATGATAAAATCAAGGCTCCCATAATAGGGATAATGGCCCTTTGAGAGAAATACAATTTCAAACAAACTTGGAAAATGCTTCTCTGTTGTACGACCCAATTTTTTCATAATTTTCAAGGTGTGTGTGTCTTTCCTTGATCAAACCCGCGTATATACACCTATCTCCATTAAAACCCATGTACACGACCTCGTGGACTATACGAAAAACTTTGTACGTCTTGACCATTTCTCATGGCTTCACTCTACTGAAACCCACTCGTGGATGCCTCTATTCCCTCTTCTCCTTGACATGATATTTAGATGGAATTCCTTCTCCACCTATCCAATATATCCTTGAATCAAATTCCTTTGTGATTCAATCTTATCTGTGTCTCACACACAAGTGTCATGTGTCTTACTCCTTCACCCTAGCCTTGATTTTATAATCTTGAGGTATGACCTAACCCTAATATGCAAAGTGATTGACGTTTGAGATTAATTCTCACCTCACTTGAGATCAATGGCTAAGATTAAATGCTAATTACTTTTAGCATTTCCTTAAATAGCTCAAATAATTAATAAAATCACTTTACATTAATGATTCATTTAATTAAAGTAAAGTCTCGAGGTAGAAGGATTTGGACGATTTCAAGGCGTCTAAACACTTAGACCTATGAGGAAATACATGTCCAATGCTACCAAACATCAACACACTCCTTGTAACATATTTCTACTACTTGATCTTCCCATACTTCTCTAGACATTAGCTCGCATAATGTCCCTATTGGTGCCATTTAAAACATTTGACATTACTTGAATCCTTATTACCTTGGCTTAAATCTTATTTCTTACTCTTCTCGTGTCCTCTATTGATTACCTTTCTTATCATCCCAATGAGGGTGAGGTCTTCTACCTCTTTTTTATTTGTTGAACAAGATTCCAATAGGCTTATTGTTTCCAACACAAAGTCATCCCAAATCTTATCATATGTAGAAAAATTATCACAAGCACAAATTCCTTGGACACAGGACCTTTGATGTGGAGTAAACGCATTGAAGGAAATGGGAACTGATTTCTTATTCTCCACTTTTGTCCCTATGGAAACCAATTGATCTTTAAACTATGTGATCCTCATGAGGTATCTCACCATTGTATTTGTTTTACGCATATAGATGGTACAAAGCTTGTTTCTCAAGAGCATGTTCCTAGACTTGAAACTCGCTCTTACATGTTGATTGTCTTCTCTTCAATGTGAATGATCAAATGATCCTTCACCTAATCACAAATAATTATATTTTCATTGGCCTCCTTATTATGTACAACCAACCATTTTGGATGAGTAGGTGTAACAATCGCATTCTCAATATGCTCCCAAAGCTCATTTTTTTCTAGTAGAATTTGAATCCTGTACTTCCAATATGTAAAATAGAAAGCACCATCCAACCTATCACACTCTCTAAGATAAAGAGTAGTCATCCCTACAAATTTGAATCAACCTAAAAGAAAAATTCAACAATAAATTAAGTATAAAACCCCTTCTAGGGTCCAAGCACTTCCTATAAATCACAATAGGGTATCACATCCAACAACCCATAATAGTTCAATCACCTCTCTCAAGTATGGAACATATAAAACACCCAAATACATCTTCACCAAGAGAACGACCTCAGTGAAATCTAATGTGATACCATGTTGAAATTTCCTGAAAAAATGGATTTTAATGCAAATTCAAAAATTCCACCTCAACCTTGAGATTCCCTTGATCTATTTTTTATGAAATTTCCACCTTAGGAATGAATCTAAAATATAAATTACAATAGTATATATTCACTTATGTCCAACCAACACAAGGCAATGCAAGAAAATAAACATCAAACAATTGCACTCCAATGGAAATATTTTCGAACCCTTATGGCACACTTCCCAACACTAAAATAGATATGAAAATTACTTATTATGGTGGATTTATTAAAACCATAAATCTTCCCACTTAGCTTCTATATATCTGTCAATTCACTTAATAATATCTTCTCACTATTATGTAAAATCAACATGCATTATTAGCTCTTGAAACAACTCAACCATCCTGAGAATATATGTTGAAGATCAGATATCACTACAAGGAGAACAACTTCTAGTGGAGATGTTTAGTGTAACAAAATTTGGAAAAAAATTCAAAAAGACCTCCACTACAACCTTCTCTATTGGTTGTGGAGGTTTTAGCAGATGTTCCATGTAACTAAAAAAATTTGGGTGGGCGGAGGTTGTAGCGGAGGCTTTTTTTTCCAATGATTTTCTTGTTCAACTGCGTTGGTGCAATATTGAAAAACTCGCATCAGTACGTTAATATAATAAAATGCATCGATACATTAATATAATCAAAACTCCCTATATATTAATATAATAAAATACACCTTGATGAATTTATAACTATTGCTCAACGATTCCTCCTTTTTCATCTTATGTAGAGCATCAATGCTCTTATAATTACTACGCATCGATTCCACATTGTTTTCTTATGACGCACTAGTGCACTTTAGTATTTGTCTACCCCGATATATTAAGTTATCGTAAACACCAATGCGCTTTAGGATTAATTTGTCTCCGTGCGATTAAGTTATATTTAGCCCCGGTTGTGATCATGTTATCCTATGTCCAGGTGCATTTAATATAGCATGTGCCCCAATGATTATGTAATTAGGAAAGGAATCAGTGCGTATAATATAGTAAAGGAAACGATATGTAAACAATATTTATATTCCTGGTGCATATAATAAACGTAACACAACGATACAAAAATTATTTTTAGTGCCCCGATCAATATTTCAAACATGAGCACTTTACTTTAATAATTCCTTTAATTAAGTTTCAACAAATTTGCAGGGATTTTATTTTTTTTTTGGAGCAGGAGAATCCCTAGCTCTATATGTTGCAATACCCTAGCTCTTACAGTCGCAGAATCCACAAATTTGTTGGCAAACTATCACAGAGCAGAGTGTTTGAGCTCTAGCAATGGATCCAGGGGGAGGGGTGCAACTCCCCTCATACAGAAATGTTGTAGAAAATGACCGAATGGGATTAATATCTAAGCGGTCGACCTTGAGCCGTCGCCCCACCTGCGCGAACAGATCCTAACCAAATATAAAGGTTTAATAAATAAATGGAGGTAGATATGAGTACGTCTCATCCAAAGGCATCTCAAGGATGGGAACAGTGGAAATGCATCCCCCAATATGATAAACCGCCCATATATATTATCAACTCGACTAGGGTAGGGCAATACACTCAGTTCATGAAAGAGCATGCCTTGATTGGGAATTTTTTGGGTCTCTAGCCCTCGAAAAGGGACCTCATGCGCTGGATCAAAGCTTCGTGGAATCCAAAGGGGGACTATGAGGTCCAACTCAGCTCCAAGATTTTCTTCACAATTATTTTCTACAACCTGGAGGACAAGGACTGGATCTTCGATAATGGACCCTATTTTTACAACTCTGCAAGGCTCTTCCTTAGATTCTGGACAGACCGATTTAGCCCTGAGAAAGAATA
>ML790585.1:298718-320209 GCA_009831015.1 Picea engelmannii | reverse complement strand
GGGGGGGGGGGGGGGGGTCCAGAATGAGTGATAAACAGAGCGCATAGATCTGCGGCTCAGAAACACGCGCGCAGATCAACGACCAAAAATGGATTTCGGACCCCCCCGGATGATCTGCTTTTAACCTAAGGGCGGGGGGGTCCGAAATGGAATCTTCCCTCTGGTGGGCCCCTCTTTGTACGTGGCATCATTTTAATGGTCCCGAGTTCCATCATCGCCTGCTGTCTGACTTACCATCGTCACCTCTAGACGTCATCTCCCACCTTTCCCGAAATCATCATGTCCCATAAATGTTGTTAGTACTTCCCCCCATTCGCTCATGGTAAGCCCCTTACTATGATTTTTACCTCCAATCGATAGCCTCCACGTCACCCGTTTGTATCCCTCAGTCACCATCACTCGCCATCTCACCCTCAAATGATCCATTGGCCATTTATTACTGGATAACCTATCCTTTATCCAGTTGCCCTGTCTCTCGCACCCAACCGACCCCAGTTTAATTCAAACTACCGTTATTCCCCTTATTTTCTCTATTCACCCATCGCACCAGAGAAATTTACCGCTTACTCCTCCATTACATTTTGTTTCCCTCATCCATAGTCAGTCACCCCCACTAACGTTGTGTTTATTGCAGGTACTATTGCAGAAATGGTGCCAAAGTCCAAACAAGCAGAAGGAGAGGAGAATTTGTTTCTCCCGCCTCCTGTCGACCTAGACAGGATCCCACTAGTCGACAAAGACTGAATAATCGCAGATACAAAATGTGATTTTTATTTCTCAGACCTTCAGTCGTGGCTCAGGGAATTTTTCCTGGACCAGAGTGATGAAATTGGACTCTGGGAGTCCAATTTACCCCTCTACCTTTTCCCTCAGATCCACCATTTTCCCGAGTTCGTTATCAAGTGTCAAGCCCACTATATTCCCGAACAAAGAGTCGTCATCTCCTCGTCCGGAGAAATCATGTTCCTCATCACGCCCGAATCCATAGACTAGATGATGCAAATCCCCCGAGCCGACTCTGCGTCTCCCTTCAACCTGGAAATTCTCACAGAATTGTACCAGAAAATGACCTTCCCCCAAAGAGCTCAAATATTCAAGCTCTTCCTTCCCCCATCCGCTCAATTTCCCTCCACAAATCCTCCTTATCCATCTTCCATGTTCTCCACTAAGGGAAACCAGGTCATCTCATCCCTTTGTGCTTTGTTAGGATACTATTCTGATCAGTGGGTAGATGAACCCATTTTGGGTTTTCTATCCATCTTCTCTACTGACGAAAATCCCACCACCCAGTTTGACTTCAGCACATTCTTGGCAGACAATATTCACGAACGGTTTGTGAATTTCGGCATGGAAGGCATGTTCAGATACTCATCGATACTAGCATACTTGTTCGTCTTCTTCCAGGAAGATAAATTTATCTTTTCCATGCAGAAGATGGATGGAGATGGCAGAGCTCAGGCAGTCACAGCATGGACCTCCTTGCTCAAGCACAACTCAACTGATTTCAGCTTCAAGGAGTTCATCGACCAATTCTACCACCCTGTGGTAAGTATGTTAGGTGGTTGGCCCGAGCCTCGGATAAACGACAAAGTTTAGAGGATCTTGCATCTATCGGACAACACAAAGACTGGGGATTGGTACTTGTATCAAAATTATACCGAGATCAGAGTATACGGGTGCGAGTTGGCACCGTATAAGCTACCCAAGTACCTGCCTGTCAGAATTTTTGCGTTGGAATATATAAGGCAGATTATAAATTTAGATGATATCCATTTTGTATCATTGAATAAAAATCAGCAGCTTAGAATCAAGGGGCAGATTGGTTCCTTCATCTGCAAAAATCGTGGCGCTAGGGAAGAAGCAGACAGGATGTTGAGAGAAATGAAGTTCTTCATGAGCTTCCCATGGCATTATCATCCATGTGGGATCATCTCAAAGATGAGGATGAAGAACAAAAACATCCCTTATGTTCATTTGTCTAGGCCTGAAGCTGAGAAGTTCACAAATCAAACAGCCTGGGAGCCTAACACATTGATTGAAGTAGAACAACTAGATCCCCCGGCCACTGTATCTCAAACAACAACGCCACAGGTCCTGAAGGAAAAAATGCCTCGACAAGATTTATCTCCGCCTGTCATGGAGGTATCGTCTGAAGAGTTCCAGTTGCACACTAAGAGGCCCAAGACAATTTCAGTTCCTGGCCCAACTGGAGAAAAAGAAGCCTCGTCTACAACAACGACCAAGGTTGATAGGCCACCCTTCGGTTCGAGCCTCTATAAGGCCATAACCTTAGCAGTGACGGAAAAATCTACAAATCCTCCATTGACCACCTAGCTAGGCAAGGTGGGACCAATGCTGAGTATCTTCGAGAAGTATGAGCTGATCAAGAAAAGGAACCAGACCCTGACCAGTAGTACTTGTGCCCAGTTCTGGAAGCAGACGTCGACTGCACAACATAGGTTGCTATCGGCATTCAACACCGAGAAGGGTAGAATGCATATGGGATTCCTCTAGGCACAGGTACCAGATCCAAAGGTGATCACTGACTACAAGAGGGCCACCTTCGAATTCTAGACGAAGGACGTGCACCCAGCCGATCAGATGGATCTGCACAAGCAGACCGGGGAAATGGTCTTTTACACGTTGGTGCATGCTTCCACTTCTGTGTCCAAATTGTAGGTGTCCCTGAACAATGTTCAAACACAATTGAAGTTGGAGAAGATATCGTCCTTTGCAAAGGACAATAGGATCAAAACTTTGGAGGAGTTGGTCCTCAAGATCGGTTACGATCCTTTGAACGTGAAAGTAGCTGAGGAAATGATAAAGAAGAAGAATGTTTATATAGCATCCTTGAGGAAACAACTGAATCTCCCACCCACAGAGGATTCGTAGGTGAAGGAGATAGCAGAGAAAGAAGGCGAGAAGGATGAAATGCTCAAGCTGCTCATGGAGCAAAATGCACAACTTAAAGAAATGGAAGTTGAGATGGAGAAACTATTAAAGGAGAAAGAGAAACTGAATCCAATGGAAGTCATTCCATTGAGTGCTATTCCAATTTCAGGAGTGAGCACAACATCAGTGACAGAAGTCCCATCCGCAACTCCATTGACATCCCAAGAGAAGACAGCCGACCTAGATAAGTCCATGGAAAAAATGAACCTGCAGGAAACAGAGATCAGCAGGTTGAAAAAGGAGATTGAGAACCTTCAGGAACTCAAATCTTCCTTTTAGACCAACCTCTCCAAGGAAAATCAGGTAATAGAGCAGCTCAAGCAGGAGCTCCGGAAGCAAACAATGGCAGGAAAGACTTTAGCTGAGGTGAAGGAGAGTGTATGGACAAACATCACTAAGTCCATGAACGAGATATGGCCCATGATCCATATCATGTTTGAGCAGAATGAATTGGTCCAGAGGAGAAAACAGGCCATTGAGAATATCATAGTAGAATTGGGAGACATGCCAACATAGGAAAACGAGATCATCAAGTTCCTCAATTCTAAGACCAGGGAAGAGATGGAAGAGCTGAAAATTGTAGACAGAACAGAGACCATCCTTGAGGTTAAAAGAGTTTTGACCAAGAGAGGATTAATGCTTCAGCTGGAAGAAAATGTTCAGGCCATGGACCTAGGGGTACAAAGATTCTTCAGTAAGATTGAGGCTCTTCAGAAGAAAGGTCTACCTGGTCTGAAGGTAATCAATGATAAATTGATGACACTCCCAGACTACAAGAAGAGATTAGCCGATGTGGCTAAGGACAGCTCAAAGTTTGCAGGAATTCAAGGGAGCATCACTGGCAAGGCATTCCTAGATGCCCTTCAGTGGGACATAAGTATCCAACATGAGATTCGATACATCTTCCTCACAAAGCCTACATTCACCAAGTACACAGAAATGGACGAAGTGTATCGAAGACTGCTCAAAGTCAACATGCCCAGTCATCTTAGATGGGAGGAACTCTGTGATCTGATCGATTAGCAGATGAGTTGTCTAGGTCCAGTCAGCTGTCCAGTCAGATGAAGTCGTGCAGAGGCTTCATCAACGGCCCACCCAGAAATCAGCGTGCAGTTACACCACATCATCAAGAAGTTCCTAGATTTAGGAAATTTGTTAAGTTAGTTAGGCTAAAAATAGATTTAGCACGTCCTGGTCATTAATGACAGGATCGTTTGTAATTTGAGTTATAAATACTTCACCTTTTGAAGTATTGAGGGTTGTTGATCTTCACACCCTGACGCTATCAGACTGTAATATTTTTGAAGAGATCTTCCATTAATAAAAGGAGGCACTTTTACAGGATTCTTGTGTGTATTCACTGGTGATGTTTTCTCTCTAAGTTGAATGTTATTCTCGCTTTGTTATCATATTGTTTCTGACTCGAAAGATTTTAGTGTTTTATCTTCTGGTGCTTTCAATAAAGAAATTCTTAACTGCTTCTTTGTTGAAATTATCTTTCTCATATTTTCTACTATTCATCATTTATGCTATTAAAGAATCCAGTGATTATATTATCTCTCCCTGTGAATGTTTTTCCTTTGCGTTTCTGGTGCGGATTTCATATTTTATTAAAAACAAAGACCCCATAGCCCAATGGATGTGTAGACTGTCTCAACCAATTCAAAAAAACACTTTGACAACAAAATCGACCTATTTCTTTACCTAGCCTAATATTTAAAATTTGAAACATAGCTAAATCATATAGAGAGATCCCTCTCTGAAGTTGGAAGGGCTAGATCTCATCTTCGAAAGTGGTTGGATAAAGTTACCTTAGTAGATTTCTTCTACTGTCAACCTCTAGGAAATTTACCAAGTGCTAACATAGTGGCAACTTCGTTGGGGAAGAACATATAAGATTTTATAACTGCACGTTTTCTTTTCCCTAAAAAGAAAGTTTGTTCCTGGAATATTGCAAATTTGAGAAGAATGTAATGTTTAGAGGTTGATTGAAATTTGTACATATTATTTTCGGACTCATAAAACTAAAAAGCATATATATAAAAAATCAAAAAGAAATATGGCTCCTAAGAAAGTTTATACTCGATCTCATCCAGACCCAGAACCTGCGATAGTGACAGATAACCCAGAACAGTTACTCAGGAAAAAGACCGTAGCTGAAATCTCAGTGAGTCATATTCCCTTGCATAAGTCCCTTTCTTTTTCAGGGGAACCCATTACCTTTCAAAACCCTGACTTTGACACCTTTTCCCAACAAAGCCTGATTAGAACACGGTCTGATAGTTTCATGACTGGAATCATTTTCGACCCAACTGTTTTACAACCCCGAACCCCTGAAGTTCTGTCTCCCACTGCTAAACCGCAAGTCACTTCCTCAATGCTATCCCATCCCTCCTCGTCCTCGTCTTCAGCCACTACCTCACTGATCATCCAGTATGTTATCCCACCTCCTCCACACATCATGGCAGGTCGATATGCTCCCTTGGTGTTGGATGTGCCTCTTCATGCCATGCCCCAAGACTATCAAATGAGACTTCCACAGTTCGATGCAACAGGTCATTTGAGCACACAACAGCACGTAGATAAAATGAATGATTATTATGATCTGCATGAAGTAGATGAAGCTGACGTTCAAATGAGATTGTTTGCCCAAAGTTTGACAGGTGACGTTAAAAAATGGTACAAATGATTGTGTGCCGCCTCGATCCTTGACCTTACCGTATTCCAAAGGATTTTTCTAGACAGATGGGAGGTAAAGAAAAACCCTCTCCAAATTTTGTCAGAATACGAAAATATCAGAAGAAATCAAGGTGAGACAGTGCAAGATTACTGCATTCATTTCAATAACCTGTACAACGCAATCCCAGCTGAAATTAAACCTCCGCAAGGTTTGGCATTGATAAAATTCCCTGATGGTTTTGACACTGGCATGTCATACCAACTAAGGGAAAGAAATTCTACCACCCTGGAAGACATGCAGAAAAGTGTTATAAGTGTGGAGGCCAATTTGTTGGAAAAAAGGGCACGTCAGAGGTCAGAGAGGAGATTCACAATTAAAGAAGAACCTTCCATGTCGACCTCAGATTCCAAATTGGATTCTTTGGCCAGAGAAATGGAAAGAATGATGGAGAGACTTATTGTGTCAGACAGAAATCCTCCAAGAGAAAACCCACCAGCTCCTCAGGTTCGGAATCCAAACTTCAGGAGAAACCCTCCTCAAATCAGACAGAGAGATCCTAGGGATCAAAGAGAGCAGAGAGGTCCAGATCAGCAGATCATACCTCCCCTACAAGAAAATTATGTTGATGAAGGGGAGGAAGTAATCGAAGAACTGGAGGATACTCACATAAATCTCATGGGCATTCACGATAACGAAGCTATTTTCCTCACCCAAGAAGAGCAAGAACTTTTTCTTCTCAATCAAACAAAAGTAAGTGAAGAAGCCGAAGATGCAGAACAGCCGGCATTCGAAAATGCCATTTTGGAGGTACACCGGCAGTATAATCTACGGAGTAAAAAGACAGAAGGGAGTTCCCCAAAAAAGACAATTGAAACAAAGAAGGTAATCGAAACCAAGAAGGCCTCTGAGCCATCTGCCGAGAATATTCCTGAGAAGAGTACTGCCGAAGTCCTTGTGAAGAAAAACCTTACTATTCTGAAAAGATCGTCACAACCCGAGGTTTCACCTACTACCCCACCCAGTACTTCTGGCGAGAAGAGTGTGGCGGAAAAAACAAAATTGATGAGCCAAGGCAGAGCTCCTACACCTTTAAGCCTTGAGGGGTAATTGGCCAAAGTAAAAATTCCCATCCCACTTTCTGAGTTGATGAACAAAGACGTTTATCGTTCACAAGTGATTAAAGAACTGACCATTGAACCTGACATAGGCACGAAGGCCTTAACCATTGGATCAGCAAATCATTCAGACATAGTGAACCTTACTGATGATCAACCCGAACTTCTGTTCGGACCTGAAGTAGATGGTCGAGATGATATTGGTGATGTCGCTACTTTTTACATCAGTCTAAACATACATGACCTGATCTTGCATAACGTTATGCTGGATTCGGGGGCTTCCCACAATCTGATGCCTAAAGAAGTAATGGAGAAACTGGGACTGGAGGTCACCAGACCTTACAAGGATTTACACTCATTTGACTCCAATAAAGTTAGATGTATTGGTTTGATCAAGGACCTATGCATCACCTTGGTTCAGATTCTTGCAAAGAGCATGGTAATGGATGTGGTAGTTGCAGACATCCCTCCAAAGTATGGAATGTTGCTTTCCAGGTCTTGGGGGGCTAAGTTGAGAGGAACCCTGCAGCTAGATATGTCTTATGCCACTATCCTAGTTTTCGGGTAACAAATAAGGCTATACAGAGAAATGTTGATGAAATACATGGTCAGTAGCCAAGAAAAACCGCACAACTATCCCCTCTACTCTGTGCATTCTGACTTGGATTATTTTATCTTGTACAACGATGGTGACGGGAGAACAAGATACTCAGCTGGCAGAAGATACATCTAGTCAAGATGAAGGCCAAGAAACCATTGAGGTAGCAAGGATGAAAAACGTGATAACTGAAGAATTACCGGCATATTTCTGGAGCATGGATTTTGATGGAGCAGTGAGCAAAGAAGGAGCAGGAGCAGGAGTCTGGCTGCATAATCACAGAAACGAGTATTCAGAAAACCATTCTTACAAATTAAATTTCCAATGCACTAACAATATTGCAAAGTATGAAGCCTTGATGCTCGGTCTGAAGATTTTGAAAAGAGTTGGTGCTAAACAGATTATGGTAAGAGGTGATTCTGAGTTGATAATCAAGCAAATCAAAGGTGAGTACGCTGCGAAACACCCACACCTTAGAGCTTATAGGAACGATGTTCTTGATGCCCTTATATGTTTCACTAAAGTTGACTTGCAAGTAATGTCGAGGGGACAAAACATTTTGGCGGAAAAATTGGCTACGTCAGTAGCCACGTGTAAGATTCCTTTCCACTCGACTCGCCCATACACGGTGGAGGTAAAATGCAGACCAACCGTTCCCGACAATATCAGGTACTGGCAAGTGTTTGGTAATGATGATCAAATCGAGGATTTTCTGTAGTGTAAAAATGATTTTCAATGTACAAATATAGATTTAGAGAACGAAGATGAAAATGTAAATAGATCTGCTTTTGAAATTGATAGTGTAAATAGCGTAGATTCAGGAGAATTAGGTGATGATGAGATGGAGGCCGATGTTTTACATTTGAAAAGCAATGTTTTGCCTAGGGGTCTAGTTCCTTTAGAGGACTTGTTTGATTTTAACGACGTAGCCAAAAAACCAAAAATCAAAGCCAACGGACAAGAGGTAGAAGACTGTAATATAGGGATCGAAGAGAAACCCAAGATAGTCAAATTGTCTAAATCATTACCCCCTGAGCAAAAACTCAAATACATTGAGTTGTTCAAAGAATATTCAGATGTCTTTGCCTAGGGTTATGAGGATTTGAAAGCTTATGATACCAACATCATACAACACCGGATTCCAATAAAAGAAGACCAAAAACCATTCAAACAGAAACTTAGGAGGATACATCCCAAGTTGCTCCCTCTGATAGAGAAGGAAATCAAAAAAAT
This sequence comes from Picea engelmannii, assembly GCA_009831015.1. Taxonomy (NCBI): domain Eukaryota; kingdom Viridiplantae; phylum Streptophyta; class Pinopsida; order Pinales; family Pinaceae; genus Picea; species Picea engelmannii. The sequence continues at coordinate 311,631 of ML790585.1, read as the reverse complement.
GTACGGTGCCAAAATCATAGTCCCGTTGCGTTTTTCCAAATGGGTCTCTAATTTAGTCTCTACACGTAAGAAATCGGGGGAAATCAGACTTTGTATAGATTTCCGAAATCTAAATAAGGTCTCCCTGAAAGAAAATTACCCCTTGCCGAAAATGGACCACATCCTTCAAAGGGTGGTTGGATCCAGTAGAATTTCTTTGCTGGACGGTTTCTCTGGTTACAATCAGGTCCTAGTTCACCCAGATGACCAAGACAAAACCGCTTTCACTACGCCTTGGGGCACTTTCATGTATGTGAAAATGCCTTTTGGTTTGATGAACGTTGGAGCCACTTTCCAGAGAGCGATGGATATCGCCTTTGTGGAAGAATCGGGTAAATTTATTGTCGTCTATTTGGATGATGTAACTGTGTTTTCTCGATCTGATGACGAACACCTGCGACACCTCAGACGAGTCTTCGAGAAATGTAGAAGGTTTGGGATTTCTTTAAATCCTAAGAAAAGATTTTTCGGGCTAGAGGAAGGCAAACTGCTAGGACACATCATCTCCAAGGATGGAATCAAAATAGACCCCAATAGAATCGAGGCCATACAAAAATTAGAACACCTAAGAAACCTTAAAGAACTACAGTCCTTTATCGGGAGAATAAACTTTCTACGAAGATTCATTCCCAATCTGGCTGAGCTCCTTAGAAACATTACAAATATGCTAAAAAAGGATGTGAAAATAAAATGGGACTCTGAGTCCAGACAGTCTTTCGAACAAGTCAAACGAGCACTCATAGAGGCCCCTGTCTTAATCAGTCCTGATTTTACCAAAGATTTCTATCTTTTTTCTTTCGCTTCCGAACATACTATAGAAACGGTATTACTACAAAAGAAAAGTGAAGGGTATGAACAGCCCATAGCTTTCTTTAGTAAAGTGTTAAGAGATGCTGCTTTGAATTACAAGATAATGGAGAAACAAGCTTTTGCCTTGGTGAAAGCTATAAAAGATTTTAGGGTCTACATTCTCCATTCTCATACCATTGCATATGTTCTGAATGTGGTAGTAAAAGACATTTTGACCCAGGACAACCTAGATGGGAGAAGGGGAAAATGGATTGTTGTCATTTTAGAATACGATATAGAGATTAAGCCTACAAAACTAATTAAGGGTCAAGGCCTAGCAAAATTAATGGCTAAATAAAATTTCCATGCTCTTGACATTAATTTTTTAGTTGCAGCAGATAAACAGGGCAAGATGGCGACTCCAAGTGTGAGAGAGGTATTTCTCAACTCTCCATGGTACGCAGACCTTATATTCATTTTGCAAAATTTACAAGCTCCCCCTGGTTTAACTAAGACTAAAGCTAGTTTTTTCAAGTTGAAAGCTTTAAAATTTTATATTCTAGAAGGCAATTTGTATTGGAAAGATCCTGGAGGCATTCTGTTAAATTGTTTATTGAAATATGAAGCTGACAACGTGTTACAAGAATTTCATGCAGGAGAATGTGGTGGCCATCTGAATTGGAAGGTCACAACCAACAAAATTCTCAGAGCTGGATTCTATTGTCCCACCCTATTCGTCGATGTACATCATAAAGTGACTGCATGTCATCAATGTCAGTTGTTTGAAGGCAAAAGGAAACTCCTTCCTCTCCCCCTAAAACCGATCTCAGTTGAAGCCCCTTTCCAGCAATGGGGACTGGACTTCATTGGAGAAATACACCCCCCTTCTTTAGGCCAGCACAGGTGGATTCTCACTGCCACCGATTATTTTACCAAATGGATCGAAGCAGTACCAAGCATGCAAGCCACTGACTCTGTTATTATCAAATTCCTTGAAAATAATATCTTGTCTCATTTTGGATGTCCTAGAAAGATTATAACTGACAATGCAGCTGCTTTTCGATCGAAGAAACTCATAGATTTCTGCAACCAGTATCACATTGGTTTGGGGCATTCCACAGCTTACTACCCTTAGGGGAATGGGCTGGTTGAATCTTCAAACAAAACCTTGGTAAATATTATCAAGAAAACATTGCAGGAAAACAAGAAATCATGGCACAACAAGTTGGTGTTCGCGTTATGGGTTGACAGACTGACCACCAAAAGGTCAATCGGTATGTCACCATACCAGCTGGTCTATGGCACAGAGGCAGTTTTCCCCACTTCTTTAGGAGTCCCTGTCATGAAGTTGCTTCAAGATGTACAAGCTGAGCCAAATGACTCACAAAGAAGAATCAACCAGATGATCCATTTATAGCAATCTAGAGAAGAAGTTTTCAACAAGACTCGGGTAATCCAAGAAAACATCAAGAAGATATTTGACAAAAGAACCAAGGAAGATGATTTTGAGCCAGGGGATTTGGTGCTGAGATGGGACGCCAGGAATGAAGACAAGGGAAAACATGGAAAATTTGACAGTTTGTGGAGAGGACCATACATGATCCAAGCTTTCAGGGGAAACAATGTTTTCTTGCTAGCCAACGTTGATGGGACAGATCTGCTAGGAGGACCTGTAAATGGAAGAATGTTGAAACATTATGTGCCACCTTAGTAGAGATTCAAATTTTCACTCTCCATTGTACATACCATTTTTATTTTTATTTTTCGCCTGCATTTTTTGAGTGAAGAACATTAGTCAGTTGGTTGAATCCCGAAGAGAAGGCCCTAAGCTGCTGACCACTGTTCTTCCCATTTTTTAGAATAAAGCCAATCAATCAACGAAGGCTACTAGGCAGAAGTTTTTAGAATGGCAGGAACCAGGATTCTTGGCACTTCACAGGGCAAGTACCATCCCCAAGTGGAGCCGTTGTTATCACCCTATAAGTTATAGGATCAACTGGTGACTGGGATATTATTTGTCTCTAGTCTTTTTTTTGACAAATGATTTTTCATTCTGCAAATAATTTGAAGAAGAAAAAGAAAAGAAAAAAGAAAGAAAAGAAAAAAGAAAGAAAAGAAAAAGGAAAGAAAAAGAGGGCATAAAAGAATTTCAATAAAAGCCCCATGCAATAATAGTAACTTGGTCCATACCTTTCAAGCATGGCCAAGTTCTTTTTTAAATTGATGTTGATAGGGTAGTGAATGAGTTTGGCTAAAAAGTTTAATCTTAGCCAAATTATCTAGGTTAGATTAGTGAATAAATCTGGTCAGACTGTCTAATCCTGGTCAGATAGCCCCAAGGTAGAGTAATTTTTTAACCCAACAGTCTAATCTGGGTTAACTGTCATAGGAAACCAGGTTAGAACATAGGTTAGTTGCATTGTTGCTTCATTTCAATAATAACCAGTTTGATGATTAATGTTGCACCAGGATTTGGATACCTCAATGTTGTTCGACTAACCCCTTGGTGGTGTAGTCATGAAAAGTTTGGAGAAAACCCATGAAAAAGCATTTATCCAAAGTTTTCTAAGAGCATGTTTTGTTCGCGCCCTCACTTATGCTCCGATCAGGTATCAAGGGTCCAGATGATCGCGCCCAGATCTACGGTGGACAGATCATTCTGGACCCCCCCCGACCGTTCTTCTTTTAACTAGGGGGGGCGGGGGGGTCCGGAATCGATGATAAGACTCGCACGCATCTGGTTGGCTCAGGATCGAGCGCTCAAATCTACGGTCAGCATTGGATTTCGGACCCCCCCCATCCATTCTTCCTTTAATGGAGGGTGGGGGTCCGGAATGAGTGATAAACAGAGTGCATAGATCTGTGGCTCAGAAAAAGGCGCGCAGATCAACGGCCCAAAATGGATTTTGGACCCCCCCGGATGATCTGATTTTAACCTAAGGGGGGGGGTCCAGAATGGAATCTTCCCTCTGGCGGGCCCCTCTTTGTACATGGCATCATTTTAATGGTCCCGAGTTCCATCATCGTCTGTTGTCTGACTTACCATCGTCACCTCTGGACGTCATCTCCCACCTTTCCCGAAATGGTCATGTCCCATAAATGTTGTCAGTGCCTCCCCCCATTCGCTCATGGAAATCCCCTTACTATGACTTTTACCTCCAATCGATAGCCACCATGTCACCCGTCTGTATCCCTCAGTCACCGTCACCCGCCATCTCACCCTCAAATGATCCGTTGGCCATTTATTACTAGATAACCTATCCGTTATCCAGCTGACCTGTCTTTCGCGCCCAACCGACCCCAGTTTAATTAAAACTACCGTTATTCCCCTTACTTTCACTATTCACCCAACGCACCAGATAAATTCATCGCTTACTCCTCTGTTACATTTTGTTTCCCTCATCCACAGTCTGTCGCCCCCACTAACGTTGTGTTTATTGCAGGTACTGTTGCAGAAATGGCGCCAAAGTCCAAACAAGCAGAAGGAGAGGAGAATCTGTTTCTCCCGCCTCCTGTTGACCAGGACAGGATCCCACTAGTCGACAAAGATCGATTAATCATAGATACAAAATGCAATTTTGATTTCTCAGACCTTCAGTCGTGGCTCAGGGAAGTTTTCCTGGACCAGAGTGATGAAATTGGACTCTGGGAGTCCAATTTACCCCTCTACCTTTTCCCTCCGATTCACCATTTTCCCGAGTTCGCTCTCAAGTGTCAAGCCCACTATATTCCCGAACAAAGAGTTGTCATCTCCTCATCCGGAGAAATCCTGTTCCTCATCACGCCCGAATCCATAGACCAGGTGATGCAAACCCCCCGAGCTAACTCTACGTCTCCCTTCAACCTGGAAATTCTCACAGAATTGTACCAGAAAATGACCTTCCCCCAAAGAGCTCAAATATTCGAGCTCTTCCTTCCCCCATCCGCTCAATTTCCCTCCACAAATCCTCCTTATCCGTCTTCCATGTTCTCCACTAAGGGAAACCGGGTCATCTCATCCCTTTGTGATTTGTTAGGATATTATTCTGATCAGTGGGTAGATGAACCCGTTCTGGTTTTTCTATCCATCTTCTCTACCGACGAAAATCCCACCACCCAGTTTGACTTCAGCACATTCTTGGCAGACAATATTCACGAACAGTTCATGAATTTCGGCACGGAAGGCATGTTCAGATAATCATCGATACTAGCATACTTGTTTGTCTTCTTCCAGGCAGATAAATTTAGCTTTTCCATGCAGAAGATGGATGGAGATGGAAGACCTCAGGCAGTCACATCATAGACCTCCTTTCTCAAGCACAACTCAACTGATTTCAGTTTCAAGGAGTTCATCGACCAATTCTACCACCCTGTGGTAAGTATGTTAGGCGGCAGGCCCGAGCCTCGGATAAACGACGAAGTTCAAAGGATCTTACATCTATTGGATAAAACAAAGACCAGGGATTGGTACTTGTATCAAAATTATACCGAGATCAGAGTATACGGGTGCGAGTTGGCACCGTATAAGCTGCCCAAGTACCTACCTGTCAGAATTTTCGCGTTGGAATATATAAGGCAGATTATAAATTCAGATGATATCCATTTTGTATCATTGAAGAAAAAGCATCAGCTTAGAATCAAGGGGCAGATTGGTTCCTTCATCTGCAACAATCGTGGCATTGGGGAAGAAGCAGACAGGATGTTGAGAGAAATGAAGTTCTTCATGAGCTTCCCATGGCATTATGATCCATGTGGGATCATCTCAGAGATGAGGGTGAAGAACAAAAACATTCCTTATGTTCATGTGTCTAGGCCTGAAGTTGAGAAGTTCTCAAATCAGACAGCCTGGGAGCCTAACACATTGATTGAAGTAGAATAGTAGGATCCCCTGGCCATTATATCTCAAACAGCAACGCCATAGGTCCCGAAGGAAAAAAGGCCTCGACAATATTTATCTCCGCCTGTCACAGAGGTATCGTCCGAAGAGTTCGAGCTGCACACTAAGAGGCCCAAGACAATTTCAGTTCCTGGCCCGACTGGAGAAAAAGAAGCCCCGTCTACAACAACGACCAAGGTTGATAGGCCACCCTTCGGTTCGAGCCTCCATAAGGCCATAACCTCAGCAGTGACAGAAAAATCTACAAATCCTCCATTGACCACCCATCTAGGCAAGGTGGGACCAAAGTTGAGTATCTTCGAGAAGTATGAGCTGATCAAGAAAAGGAACCATACCCTGACCAGCAGTACTTGTGCCCAGTTCTGGAAGCAGACGTCGACTGCACAACATAGGTTGTTATCGGCATTCGACACCGAGAAGGGAAGAATGCATATGGCATTCCTCCAGGCATAGGTACCAGATCCAAAGGTGATCACTGACTACAAGAGGGTCACCTTCGAATTCCAGACGAAGGACGTGCACCCAGCCGATCAGATGGATCTGCACAAGAAGACCGGGGAAATGGTTTTTTACACATTGGTGCATGCTTCCACTTCTGCGTCCAAATTGCAGGTGTCCCTGAACAATGTTCAAACACAATTGAAGCTAGAGAAGATATCATCCTTTGCAAAGGACAATAGGATCAAAACTTTGGAGGAATTGGTCCTCAAGATCAGTTACGATCCTTCGAACGTGAAAGCAGCTAGGAAATGATAAAGAAGAAGAATGTTGACATAGCATCCTTGAGGAAAAAACTTAAGCTCCATCCCACATAGGATTCGCAGGCGAAGGAGATAGCAGAGAAAGAAGGCGAGAAGGATGAAATGCTCAAGCTGCTCATGGAGCATAATGCACAGCTTAAAGAAATGGAAGCTGAGATGGAAAAACTATTAAAGGAGAAAGAGAAACTGAAGCCAATGGAAGTCATTCCATTGATTTCTATTCCAATTTCAAGAGTGAGCACAACATCAGTGACAGAATTCCCATCCGCAACTCCATTAACATCCCAAGAGAAGACAACCGACCTAGATAAGTCCATGGAAAAAATGAACCTGCAGGAAACAGAGATCAGCAGGTTGAAAAAGGAGATTGAGAACCTTTAGGAACTCAAATATTCCTTTCAGACCAGCCTCTCCAAGGAAAAGCAGTTAACAAAGCAGTTCAAGTAGGAGCTACAGCAGCTCTGGAAGCAAACAGTGGCAGGAAAGACTTTAGCTGAGGTGAAAGAGAGTGTATGGACAAACATCACTAAGTCCATGAACGAGATATGGCCCATGATCCAGATCATGTTTGAGAAGAATGAATTGGTCCAGAGGAGCAAACAGACCATTGAGAAGATCAGAGTAGAATTGGGAGACATGCCAACATAGGCAAACGAGATCATCAAGTTCCTCAATTCTAAGACCAGGGAAGAGCTGGAAGAGTTGAAAATTGAAGACAGAACAGAGACCATCCTTGAGGTTAAAAGAGTTTTGACCAAGAGAGGATTAATGCTTCAGCTGGAAGAAAATGTTCAGGCCATGGACCTAGGGGTACAAATATTCTTCAGTAAGATTGAGGCTCTTCAGAAGAAAGGTCTACCTGGTCTGAAGGTAATCAATGATAAATTGATGACACTCCCAGACTACAAGAAGAGATTAGCCGATGTGGCTAAGGACATCTCAAATTTTACAGGAATTCAAGGGAGCATCACTGGCAAGGCATTCCTAGATTCCCTTCAGTGGGACATAAGTATCCAACACGAGATTCAATACATCTTCCTCACAAAGCCTACATTCGCCAAGTACACAGAAATGGACAAAGTGTATCGAAGACTGCTCAAAGTCAACGTGCCCAGTCATCTTAGATGGGAGGAACTATGTGATCTGATCGATTAGCATATGAGTTGTTCAGGTCGAGTCAGATGAAGTCGTGCAGAGGCTTCATCAATGGCCCACCCAGAAATCAGCGTGCAGTTACACCACATCATCAAGCAGTTCCTAGATTTAGGAAATTTGTTAAGTTAGTTAGGCTAAAAATAGATTTAGCACGTCCTGGGCATTAATGACAGGATCATTTGTAATTTGAGTTATAAATACTTCACCTTTCAAAGTATTGAGGGTTGTTGATCTTCACACCCTGATGCTATCAGACTGTAATATTTTTGAAGAGATCTTCCATTAATAAAAGGAGGCACTTTTACAGGATTCTTACGTGTATTCACTGGTGATGTTTTCTCTCTAAGTTGAATGTTATTCTCACTTTTTTATCATACTTTTTTCTAAATCTAATATTTAAGAGTAACGAATGTTGCAGGATTTATCTCGTATACCCTGTTTCTGACTTGAAAGATTTTAGTGTTTTATCTTCTGGTGCTTTCAATAGAGAAATTCTTAACTGCTTCTTTGTTGAAATTATCTTTCTCATCTTTTCTACTATTCATCATTTATGTTATTAAAGAATCCAGTGATTATATTATATCGCCCTGTGAAAGTTTTTCCTTTGCGTTTCTGGTGCGGATTTCATATTTTATTAAAAACACAGACCCCATAGCCCAATGGATGTGTAGACTGTCTCAATCAATTCGAAAAAACACTTTGACAACAAAACTGACCTATTTCTTTACCTAGCCTAATATTTAAAATTTGAAACATAGCTCAATCATATAGAGAGATCCCTCTCTGAAGTTGGAAGGGCCAGATCCCAGCTTCGAAAGTGGTTGGATAAAGTTACCTTAGTAGATTTCTTCTACTATCAACCTCTAGGAAATTTACCAAGTGCTAACAGATTAGACCACATCCTCATTTTAGAATCCATAATGTTGTAGGATTCAGTGTTAGAAGCGAATATTCTCCAAAAATCTAGTTCGGACCACTAGTCGGTCTCCCTCTGAATAGACATAGGAGTAAAACCCAAGCTCAAACCTTTCTGCTTCGAAAAATTCTGGTTCATTCACCCGGATTTTCAGGAACTTTCCCAATCCTGGCAGAGGTAGGTTGACATCTCCCATGGCACAAGCATGTATAAGTTCCAGCAATGGCTGAAGAATTTCAAAATGAAACTAAAAAATTGGAACAAAAATATTGTTGGCAACATCTTCTAGAAAAAAGGGAGATTGAGCAACGCCTGGAGGATATACAACAGGAATTCATTCTACAGGGACAGACGGTAGATTCAGAAAGGGAGGAAGAAAGTCTCCAGGAAGAGTTAGAGGAACGACAAAAAAAAGAGGAGATACTCTGGCGATAGAAATCTAGAGTATAGTGGCTCAAGGAGGGAGAGAGGAACACCAAGTTCTTCCATTGCTCCATGGTGCATTACCGATACATCAATAGAATCACCAAGATGGAGGATGCTCAGGGAAACCACATTATGGACCATGCAGGCATAAAATCAAAACTAGTAAATTACTACAAAGACCTACTATCATAACCCATTATGGACAGAATGCAGGCTATAAGAAAGATAACTCGGCGCATCCCTTCACTCATCACGACGGAACAAAATAAAACACTAATGAGGCTGATCACACAAGAATGAGTGGATCAAGAAGTCAAAGAAATTACTCTGAGGAAGGCACTGGGTCCGGATGGATTCACAACCTAATTCTTTCACTATTGTTGGTTGATGATACGGGAAGGAGTATGTAAACTCATTGAGGAGTCACGCGCCTCGGGACAGGTCCTCTTAGCCTTCAATGCCACTTTCCTCACGCTAATCCCAAAGGAAGAAAGGTTTACCCACCCAAAGAAGTTTCACCCCATTTCTCTATGCAATGTAATCTACAAAATCTTCACGAAGGTAATATGTCTAAGGCTCAAACTTGTAGTTCCTTTCATCATCTCCAAGGAAAAATCGAGCTACATGGAGGGGCGTCAAGTTATGGACAGTGTCATCCTCACACATGAGTTGATACATTCACTCAAATCAACTCGTACCCCAGGTATGCTAATCAAACTGGACCTCTCAAAATATTTTGATAGAATTCATTGGAAATACATGCATTCCCTTCTTGATGCCTTTGGATTTGACAAGGATTGGATAGATTAGATCATGAAGCTCACTTCTTCAACCATTTTTTCCATTCTAGTTAATGGAGTGCCCTCCCATCCATTTTCCTCTACCAAAGGCATTCAACAAGGGGACCGCCTCTCCCCTTTCCTTTTTTTCATCATGGTTGAAGGCTTGGGCCACTACATAATTGCCTCAATTGAGGACGGTTCCCTCAAGGGCCTACCCCTTCACAATCTTCAATCGGCAGCCTCTCATAGCCAATTTGTGGATGATACCTTGTTGATGAATACCCATACCGCCCAGGAGGCCAACAAAATCAAGTCCACCCTCACAGACTTCGCTAATGCTTTAGGGACCTCCCTAAACCTTGAAAAATCCCAGCACTTCTTCTTCAACACCCCACCGACAATCCAAACCCACACATCTCCAGACTTCTGGATATCCCCAAGATCTCCCTTCTGTCCAACTATCTTGGTATCCCCCTTATGGGTGCAGTCACTCGCAACATCTCTCGGGACATCCTCCTTCTTTCCATCTCCAATCGACTAAAAAATTGGACATTATGATCTCTCAATCTTGCAACCCGACTAGTCCTTCTAAAATCAGTTCTTCAAGCTCTCCCGACCTACCTTTTTATAGCCTTGGAAGCACCACAGTCAGTCATAAAATCTATCAAGAATCAGCAATGAAAATTTATTTGGCATGGACACCATCCTAACAAGAAATGGGCTCTAGTTGGGTGGGACAAAATCTACCGTCCAAAATCCATAGGTGGATTGGGTCTAAGGGATCTAGGCAAGCTCAACTGCATAATGGGGGAAAAAAATTGGTGGCATTGGCTCAAACATCCCACAAAGTTATGGGATAAAATGTGGATGCATAAATATGTATCGACCACCAATGTGGATCTCTTGATCTGACTCAATGATCAGATTCAAGACTCTAACATATGGAATGCATCTTGGTGCAACCGCCCTCTCATACAAAAATATGCTTTCTGGGAGATTCGTAATGGAGAGATGACCCTACTCTGGCAGGACTCCTGGCAACAATTTCCACCTTTGCACTCAATGGAAGAGCTATGCCCCCTCCACCAGCAAATGCAAATCAGGAATCCACTTTCTTGTAAAGTATTTGTGGAAGGCAAATTCTCAACACCACCCCTGGCGAATATGGAAGAGTCGGCCTCATGAACTCAACATACCAGAGGACAGTAATACACAACCCTGGTGCCAAATAGCCTCGCAACGAAAGATTTGTATTAGTGAAGGATGAGACATCCTCAAGTGGGGACACTCGCCAACAACCAACTTCTCAGTAAATGAATCCTACTACCTTCAGGAAAACTACCACATGCAACCAAAAGAGCACATCTGGAGCACCATTTGGAATTCCAAATTTTGGCCGAAAATCTCAATTTTCCTCTGGAAAATGGCCCAGAATTGCATACTCACCTAGGACAATCTCCATAAGCGGGGCTTTGTAGGACCATTGACATGCCTTCTCTGTAGGAAATAGGAGGAAACAATGGACACATTTTAAATCAATTCCCTCATAGTGGGGCAATCTAGGACATGGCACCACAAATAATGTGTCGCTCCAATAGAAACAGAGACAACATTGTCAGCACTATCAAAAATTGAGGGTTGAACACTTTTGAGAGCCTAATTCTAGACTGAATTTAGCAACTGTTACCAGGATTTATCATTTGGAAAATATGGAAAGAGCGAAACAAAATAATTTTCCACTCCCATTCCTCCCCCTCACCCACCCTCACTACCTGGGCAAAGATGCTTACTCTCATTCGGGAAACCATTAGAGTTGGTCATTGGGCACATGAAGATATTCAATGCAATCCTCTAAAAAGCCTCATTCTCTCATTGTGGCAGTTGAACCTTCCTAATCTCCCTCACCAAACCCCCCCTCTTTCTTCCATTCATACTCACATCCCCTCATCTTGGTCTCCCCCCCTCAAGGATTTGTAAAACTAAATTTTGATGGCTCTTCAAAGGGTGATCCAAAACTAATAGGTTTGGTGTCATTCTCCAAGACAGTACTGGATGAATTCTTCACATCACAGTAGGCCACTTGGGACTCAACACAAACAATGAAGCAGAACTGTGGAATCTCATCAAGGGGATCAAACTAGCAATTTGTCACAACATAAACCAACTCATTGTGAAAGGTGACTCCTAGGTGATAATCTCGTTGGTTTCAAAAATCATCCATGGCTAAGGTCCATCAAAAATTTCCTCAAGTTGGAGGCTTATGGGCCTGCTTGAAGAATTCATATCCCTCCTGCAACCCACCCTCACTCTTATATTTATAAATCCTAATAATTATTTATATTTTTCATATTTGCCAAATGATAAATCCTGGTAACAGTTGCTAAATTTAGTCTAGAATTAGGCTCTCAAAAGTGTTCAACCCTCAATTTTTGATAATAATAAAAAAATTATTATTATACAAATAAAATAAAAATTTAATATTAATAAAAAAAAATTAATATACTATTACTTTCATCCCTTCCCACGTGAAAAGAGAGGCTAACAAGGTAGCATATCGCCTGGCTAATGAAGGAGCCATCTCAAAGGAGGAGATGATTCAAATGGATGCTCGAATCTCCCCAACTCCCTCGTTCTTTCTCTAGTGCATGGAAATTTCTCAACGTGATTTCCCTACCCCAGATAGGGTGCCACGTCGCTAACATGCAGATCCTAGTACTAAACGAGCTTGTCGCCACCCTCACTCCCATTTCTTGTAGGGAGGGAAGCATTCAAACAACTTTAGATCAGGTTCGATGGCTCCCTCGTGCATGTTTAATCGTGCCTTCAGTGCACCATGGCTGGTGGATGACGAAGGGTACAGGAGGCATGCGCAAGGTCATTTCAGATCCTTTGGTGTCCCTCCATTTCCTTTGAGTATGTTATGGTTCCTCCCACTCAGCTCAGCTATTGCATTTTGTCTTTTCTCCTGACGTTCTCCTCGCTTTGTGAATTCTCAAGTTGCTTACAATCTGGTATATCTCCATCGTCATGCCACAGGCACATGGTAAGCCCAAGAGAGGGCCCTCCTAGTACAACTATGCTTCCAGGTAATGTTGAATTCATAGCCTCGCCCAGGCATCTTTGACCTCTCTGATGTTTTGGGATGGGGAGAAAATTATGCCTCCAATGG
>ML790585.1:266549-280661 GCA_009831015.1 Picea engelmannii | reverse complement strand
GGTCACCGTGAAGGAGTTTAAAAAATGAAAAAAAAGGATAGTGACATGACGGTTTGGGATCCAATGCAAAGAGTGATTTCATTGCAATAGATAGAAAACACCCATATATAAATAACCAAACCCTAGAAAGAAATTGTGCTTAAAAAAATTATTCTTGTGAAATATAGAAGAAGAAAGCAAAAGAACAATCAGGAAATTAGGCTTCCAATACTAAAAGTAACTATGAAACCTTTTTTTTTTTTTTGGGGAAATGCACTAAAAATTGTTGGAATCAAATAGGAGAATGATAAAGATGACTAATAGAATGAAATCATATACCTGAAATTTCTCCTCTACAAATTTCTATGTGATCTACACTGCTCCCCCTCAAATTTGGATCTTCAAAAAAAATCCACCCACTTGGAAATCTTTGTTGATAAATCTCTATTGCACAAATATCCTCTCTAAAATTTTGCAAACAATATAACAATGAAGAGGGTTTTCCTTTATAAACACAAAAACTCAAATTCTCGTTCATTTTTTCGTTTCATATTTTAGCGCATTGATAATAAGCGTGTGCGCTATATATTTTTTCCAGAAGTTACATTTTTTGGTCCACTATGTTGTGTGTAGCACACATGTGCAGTATGCATAACACACCGATTTATTTTCGTAATAAATTTCAAAGTATTTATAGTAAGCGCACATTATTTTTCTAACTTGCTTCTGTTGCTGCGTTATACAATTAGAAATGCACCGGTGTGAAGTGTAATTAATAACGGACTAGAGAGGTGTGTAAGCAATAATGCATCGTAAGACAGTTAAATTTGCACAATGAAAATGAAAACATCTATATTTAAAGTTTGTAGAGGTTTTTATTTGCAAAGGAAATAACGAAGGTCAGTCTTCGGTGCTTATCTCAATTAAACGCACCGATGAGTTTTATTTATCAATATGCACCAATGTGTCTTCAAATGATAAAGTGCACCACTAGAGGAAAGAGAGAAGGAAGGGGATATAATGAGTGAGAGAGGGAGGGGGATGGGGATACCGAGTGAGGGGGAGAGAGGGGTAGATGAAAGAAAGAGGGGGGGCGGAGGGAATATAGGGAGAGAAGGGGAGGGAAAGAGGAAGAGAGTGAGAGAGGGGTTGAGCATCAAATTCACATTTTCTATGTTCGAGGAGGATATTTTCAGGGATCGAATAAATTTTCCAGATTTTGTAAAGCCAAATTGAGATTTCTTGTATAGTTGGGCGGGAAAAAAAACAATGATATTGTAGAAAAAAACAATGATTTTTTAAGTTTGTTTTCAAGTTATAAAAGTTATTCGAAGTTAGATTGCTCTATGCTACCCAAGATGATAGTTTTTTTCTCAAATGCAGGAAAAAAATAATTATAATATCAAATGGCCAATTCTTCAAATTCCAGCGTCGCCTCATTATGTATCTTTGGAACTCCTTCAAGTTCTCTCACGTTGATTGCAGTACGTCTAGATTTTATTGTAATTCATTTATCTCATTGAATTTATGTTATGCATGCAGGTGCAGTTTAATAATTGTTCATTGAATTTTGTAGGATAATGATTTAGGATCGAGTTCAGATGCTCAAGATATTCCTATGGTCCCAAAATTCTATAAGATCTTATGAGGAGAAAAATATCGCAAACAGATGTTTGATGAAAATGGACAGCTTATTTACCCTACCAATCCTAACATGTCATATTCTAGCAACCAGCCTGCGTCAACGATACTACATCGTGAATTTGATATATTTTATGTAGACAACCCCATAGGGTGAATGACTATGTATACTTTATGTAGTTTTGGTTTCAATATGTTCTTACATTCTATGTGAACCACGAGAACTATAACAAAACTACATTCATCAGTTTAAATGATTGCTTGAGTGTTGGAATTGATTCAGTATTGCTAGTTCACTATTGAATCACATTCTATAGCCAATCTTGCAATTGCTTCTTGTTGGGTGTTTATTATTTTGTGGTGGGTTTGTATGAGTACACAACATTTTAATTAGTTCCAGTACCATGCACTACAAAATTGTTATATTCACCCATTATTCACTTATTGATCACTAGAGTATAGCTACAACACTGCCACATATCTTCCATTCGATGTGTAGAAAGAACTTGTAGCTTGAGAACAGATTTGGAGAGCCTATGTTGAACAATGGTATGTCTATTGAAGCAATAAACTAAGTAGTGAACCAAATATGAAATAGAGTCATTTTTTTTTATGCCTATTGGTGATTTGCAGTGGAGAGAATTATTTATTTATGCAAAGATCCATGTGGACAAAACGAACAAGCCAAGGGCCTACAATTTATGAATCACCTAGCTAATGCATCGGCCATAAATAGAAAACCCTAACCACAAACTCCTCTTACCTAGGAATCACTCCCAACCAAAGTTGGTCACTTCACTAAAGATTTACAATTAGCAATACACATCGACAAGTCCACTTTGGCACATATACTTGTATCTCACAAGTGTACAAGAGAATTCAAGATAATCTTCCTATATCTTCCCCACATTAAGCACTCCAAGTATTATTAGGATTTTCAATACCACAAAACCATATTATTCTTCTCTCACAGGCACTAAAAGAACAAGAGTTCCCTTTGTTCCTCTAAGGTTTCTCCCAAACCCTAGCTTTTGTTGTTTTGTTAGGAAAATCCAATCCTAACCTTTACACCTAGCTTGCATCAACACAATAACCCTACTACTCAAACCAAAGAGAACAAACTATACAGAACAAGCAATACAAGTTTGCTCTATCTCTCACATTTGTAATACATGATGTGATCAATATGATTAATGAAAAGAATCTTTACTACCTTCATATATATGAAAAGGTGAGAGGGACCAACAAAAATAGAGTGTAAAATGTCCAAAATGAGAAACCTATCTAATCGCTAGATATGTCCACATGTGAAGTGATCCAACTCTAAGTGAGGTGTGCATATCCATCAAGCAAAGGTCTTATGGTGAGTTCTCCACAAGAAGGGTCCAATGTTCATCTCCAAAAGTCTCTAGTGCTTCAAATGCTACCTCATAAGCCATGTTCTCTTCTGAGTACACCACACATCAATGAACACTTCTCAACCCAAGCACCCTAAAATCAAGCATGAGCCTCCATGCAAGCTACCAAGTGTCTCCATGCTACCTAGGGCTCAATGCCCTCCTCCTAGATGCCCAAATCGCCTCCAAATGGGACATCCTCCTAAGCAATAAACCAAGCCCTCTGTGTGCACCTCATGAGAATGTCACCTTCCCACATAAGTCTTCAACCACCCAAGGAAGTGCACCACATAAACATGAATTCAAGGTATATCAATCCATGAGTAAGCTATCTTTATCCACGTGGATATTGGTGGCCACCCACCTGTTCCAAATTACAATTGGCTCATCTTGACAGTCTTTTGTTCAACACGTTTCTTTGTAATGGGGACATTTTTTTGTAATTATGGATTATGTAATTATGGGATTGTCCTGAATCCCTACACAACATCCAGGTGGATATTGGTGGCTTCCCACCTATTCCAACTGGCTTATTTTGGAATTTTTCATGTCAGTACATTTTTTGTACTTCCAGAGTCGTTTTGGGGCTCTAAACAGTGTTTTATTGGATTTCCATAATCAAATTGTAGACAAAGTCAAATTTGATGGCACGATGTGTAGTTTTTGAAAAGACCTTTCCAACGGGCTATCACACGCCTAAAACGGAGATCGTATGCAAAAGTTACGACCCCGAGAAGTTAATGTACTAACTTACCCCAGCAGGGCCCACATGACTTTTGGCACCTCATCTCTTAGGGTTAGGTTTTTGGATGTGTAGGGTTTTGGCATTCATGTTTATCCTAAAAAGGGCTTCAGAGCCTCATTGTAATTATCTTCTTACGAATGAGCGTAGCTATCACATCTCTTCTTAGAGATCAAGTTGTCACCATTCTAGCAAGTCTTGCACTCTGTATTTTTATAGTCTCTGTACATTTATTTCATTAATAGAAATCATGTATTGTTGTATTTCTCTATTTCTGACAATTTTTATGTGTATTTCTTTGTGATATCTCGGCTTTCATTTCGTTCCGAAAATAATCTGGATCAGTGGTATCAGAGCAGGTTGCTCTTAATCATTTTTCAGTGCATGTCCTTGACGAGGTCCTAGTATAGAAAGTTGGGTCTCAAGCTTGTCTCTCTTGAGGATAATCGCTCTCACACACCCAAGAAGCCGTTTATGGTGACAGAAAATTAAAATGGCGGAGCAGAAGATTCTATTAACATGTTGCTTGAGCAAGCTCTCGCGCAATAGAAGGATGAAATAATGGAGAATTTTGCCCACATCCTTCAATGCATGCCGATAGAAATAGGTGCATCTTCATCAAGCGACCAATTTGGAGGAGCATCTCCCTTCAAGGTACAAGTTAATTTTGATATTCCTGTATTTGAAGGTCAGATAGATGTGGATGCCTTAGAAAAATGGTTGAATCTTCTAGAAGGTTATTTCTCTGTTCATAATTTTTTCGACAGGGAAAATATCACCTTCGCACTCCTCAAGGCTCTCTCACATGTCAAACATTGGTGGGAAACTTACTGGGAGAAAATTTCCACAGAGGAATCTAGAATATATGGGACAGAGCCCACTTAGGATTTTTTTGTGGATGTGGTCAATGAACAATACTACCTTGTTGATAACTATAAAGACTAGTACATGAGATGGACCACACTGCGGCAAGAGAAGAGACAAACAGTGTCGAAGTTCACAAATACTTTCCATACCTTACGCACCAAGCTGCGTATCAAAGACTTTGAGCGATATCTAGTTCTGAAATACCGTGGGGCTCTGCATAGGTACATCCAAACCGAAATGGATTTCCTAAACATCTCATCATTTGGAGATGCCTATCGATATGCTATCAAAATCGAGCATAAATTTAGGCACCAGAACAAATGGGAGTTCGGGTCTGCAAATCCGCAACAACCAAAGCATGGCAAAGACGACCCTAACCAACAACCTCCGCACAACCAGTCCAAGACATAGGAAAAGAAGGGTAAAGGAAATACGAAGAATGACACTGGGAAGTGGTGCAACTTCCACAAAAGCCTCAGGCACAACACCAATGAATGTCGCTCGAAACAGTCATTGGTGGTCGAGGTCAAAGACAAGAAGATGAACCTTGATTCAGAATCTGATATAGAAAATATTGAAAATAGACAGATCATCAACGCAGACCCTAATGCTATTGTTGTGACCACAACAATTCAACCAAAAGATCATGAAGAGGGGGAGCACCTCTTCCATTCACAGGCGTGGGTAAAGGGGACCCTGTTGCATTTCATTGTTGATAGCGGTAGCCAAAAGAACCTCATCTTAGCTGAGGTCGTCAAACAATTGGGGTTGTCGACAACACCACACCCGCAACCATACAACATCGGGTGGCTTCACCAGGGATGAGATTTTTGTGTCAGTCAGTAGTGTCGCTTGTCCTATGGCATCCAACCTTTCAAGGATGAGGTAGTGTGTGATGTTGCCCCTCTTGATGTCTATGATGTTGTTTTGGGCCAACCATATATGTGAAAACGTCATGTTGTTTATGATTCTCGACCTCGTAGTGTCATTATTACTCTAGGGGGTCAACTCTACAGGATACCAAAGGTAGCTCCTACTATTGTTACACCACAATAGTGCCACAAGGTAATCTTTCATACTGCAAAATCCATCCTCTTCACAGTCTGTTCAAAGGATGCACAAAAGGCCACTACAAACACTGCAACCTCAACACCTTCTATCGAGCAAAAGCATATTACAGAAGAGAAAGCATATATTATTTCTTCACCTATAATGGTGCCTACACAATGCCCCATCAAGCCCAGAGGAAACATGTTCGTGGAATAGATTCATCCCCGCCGACAACATGTTTGTAACAGCCTTTCACAGACCAAGCAGTGCAACTTCTCCAACAAGACACACAGCTCACCAAGATTCAAATTCAAAAAACACTTTCCCCTCTTTCCCGAGAACTCAACGCAATGAAGACCATTACCTTCCTAAGGGGGGAGGATTGATCTAGGTGGATATTGGTGGCCACCCACCTATTCCAAATTCTAACTGGCTCATATTGACAATCTTCAGTTCAACATGTTTCTCTGTAATGGGGAAATTTCTTTGTAATTATGGATTCTGCAATTATGGGGTTGTCCAGAAGCCCTACACAACATCCAGGTGGATATTGGTGGTCATCTACCTATTCCAACTAGCTTATTTTGGAATTTTTCATGTTAGTACATCTTTTTGTACTACCAGGGCCATTTTGGGGCTCTAAACAATGTTTTCTTGGCTTGCCAAAGTCAAATTGTAGATAAATTCAGAGTTTGGTGGCATACTGTGTAGCTCTCAAAAGACCTTTCCAACGGGCTATCACACGCCTAAAACGGAGATCGTACGCAAAAGTTACAACCCCGAGAAGTTAATGTACTAACTTACCCCAACGGGGCCCACATGACTTTTGGCACCTCATCTCCTAGGGTTAGGTTTTTTTATGTCTATGGTTTTGGAATTCATGTTTATCATAAAAAGGACTTCAGAGCCTCATTGTAATTATCTTTTTGTGAATGAGCATAGCCGTCACATCTCTTCTCAGAGATAAAGTTGCCACTATTCTAGCGAGTCTTGCACTCTGTATTTTTATAGTCTCTATACATTTCTTTTATTAATAGAAATCATGTATTGTTGTATTTCTTTGTTTCTGGAAATTCTTATGTGTATTTCATTGTAATATCTCGGCTTTCATTTCATTCCAAAAATAATCCAGATCATATCTCCAATGTGTATGTCCATCACAATACAACCAAGGGTAGTCAACACACCATGCACCCCACATCACATGAAACACCATCAAGCATGGTGTGAACACTTTTAGAGTAACCCCAAAAGCTAACACTCGACTCTTGTTGGTTGCACATACATCTAGGTCTAGGTTCCTTTATTGAACATCACATCCTTGCATTTGGAACGATGATATTGCATAGACCGGACCACTTAGAGGCTCCTCCTCCCATACATGACTTGACCTTAGCTAGTAGGGCAAGTTCATTGCTTTGACTTTTTTCTACCCTATCTACGTTACCATGCTAAGAAAATATGACCACCAATAGGGCACTACCCAATCTCAACTTCTTTCACCGACAAGTGCATTTTGATTGATGATATCTCTTTGAAGGGTGCTTTTGTTCCCTCATCCTTGCCATCTTTGGGTTCTCCCTCGATAATAATAGTAGATTTTACGAAGAACCCTTGATCCTTCAAAGATATGTTCAACAAGAATATTTGTCTCTATGAGACGGAAAACTCGACAATTGCATAATTTATTTGTTGAGACAATAGAATGCACCCTTATTTTATAAGTTTCTTCTCTTGGGTTGAAAGGGTACATCAAAGACTATGAAAAATATACTTTGATATTTAAATTTGACGTGTTATGGCCATTAGCTTCAACCCTTCTAGACTATAACGACAACAACTAGACATCAACTTAAAAAGTAAACTTATGGTTTAGAGTTTTTTTTCTCATTTATTTGAAGATGCTAAAAGATTGTAGACAGGCCATGGAGAGACCATGGTTTTGGTGCAAAGTTGACCTCTTTTTCAAACTATGATTTCCTAAACTTAACCTTTCATCAATGTCTATTTCTTCAACTTGAATGTAGGTGAGAGTACCAATATTCCCTATGTACCCATGAAAAGATATCTTGTAAGAAGTTAAATTCTCCAAAAAAATCATTAAGCTATATCCCAGTTTCAAGGATAAAGATATTTTTATGTTTGTCGTGATTTTTGTTGGATTGAACCTCAATGATGGCATATCAAACAAGATTATTATGGAATGTGAAGATTTCAATTCGAGAGAGTATGTGAATGCTCTTTTTAAGCATAGACTTTATCTAGAAGTAAGCCCTCCTAAGAAAGTTTGCCAAAAAAGAATAATTAGCAAGGTTCAACAACATCAATCATCCTCCATAAATGAAAGTCATGATGGTTTCTAACAAGTTAACCCAAAGAAAAAGGAAAAGACATATGGATGGAAAGTGAGACAGTTTGAAACTAAAACATACTAGTCCCCAAATCACCAATAAATAAAAAAATATAACCCATAAAGACACTTATTTGCCAAATTTCATATTTGAAGAAAAGGATTTTCACTAAGGAAACCCTGAGTTTAACAGAGTTAGCTAATCAAGGAAACTCTTTACATTATAATACCATAGTCAAGCTCTCGTTAGCAAAGCTGACTAATAAATAGTAAAAAGCAAGGTTAAATTTCAAAGTTTTACTTAGTCTTTCTCTAAGTTTTTCATTATTTATTATCTATAAGCGTAGGTAAAATAATTGTCAATTAGGTTTAGGTCAAATTCCTCCCCAGAAAGTTTTGCATAAAAACCTATAAAAACAACACATTTGGAGATATGGAACCTCTTAAGAAAAATGCATCAAGAAAACAAATTGTTTGGATGGTTTAAACAACAAACCTATTACAGATCATTGTGCATCACACATAATACAGAATAATTATATTAGTTGGAATGGGCTTTTAAAGAGTGTAAGATATAGCTTCAACTAAAAATCCCAAAACCAACAACAAGTTCACCTAAAGAATAAATGGCTGTAACTTTCACACGGGTTAACTCTGTTTTCTTCATGTGTTGTTTTTTAAAATGAGCCTAAGACCATTAATTACTCTGTTCTGTATATGTCTACAATTCGTTTGATTTTGGCACTATAGCTGTAACTTTCGCTGTTGGCTGAGGCATCGACCTCATGCTGTGTATTTGTTTTGTTTATGTTAATAAAAAAATTTAACTTGTCGGATCACATTACATGGAGAAACGTATTATGCCTAGCCTTGTATGAAGAGTTTCCATTTATGCCAAACATAAAGATGAGCATCCATCCAAAGTGAAACTAACTGGTCCATGACAATCATTTTAAACATCCAACATGAAATTCACATTCAACGCAAAGTTGATTGATCTCAATCATAAAACACACTTGCAGTCCAAAGGCAGCATAACTATATCACATACCCAACTTGGAATACGGGGAGGATACTACAATGCCAGCCCTTGTGACAGACATGGAAGGTTTCTGCTTTTGAATTGAAGAAAGCCTACCCAAATAATTTACAGCTTATAGCATAACAAACAAAGCCTAACCTTCACATTCACTTCCCTAGGACAGGATGAAGCCCAGTGAACTGAGAACAGTTGTTTTAATTACATTGAAATATCTAATTAAGGCATCTTGGTGACATGAAGCTCAAGATATATACAATACTGACTTCGGACATATAACATCTAAGAATGGACCTGTCAAAACATGTGCCACTACACTCTCATATGCTTCTAATCATCTGGCAGCGTTCTGCAAGACTTTCAGCAACACTTTTTCAGGTATACAGTAATGTACTTCAAGCAATAATCTTGCAGTCATCCTCCATAAAAGTCCTCTTAGGTATCAACCGAACATCCGAAATTTTGACAGTTTGGGGTATCTGCGCAATCAGAGCCACTGAAAGATTTTAGACCAATGCCATTGGAGTATAATTTAGGGAATTCATATTTGAGATGTAACACAGAAATAATTCCAGATCTTAAAAACAATTCTGATATTAACCGGATAGAGCAGAGACTGCCTATTTTGAATCAGGGCGGGAGCCTTGGAACAAAGCCGAAAACAATATTTAACTAAAACTTACTCTATGCAGTTTCAATATCTTTTGATTCTGAACTGGAAAAGTTTAGGCTCAAACATACTCCGTGTTTATTTGGCATTTACATTCTCTCGTTTTGAGACCCACATTATCACCCAGATTTGGGAGGTCTGCACAGGTTGTTTATGAAGAATAAGAAGAATGCACTGTCACTAAAGCAATAACAAAAGTGTCTATCAAGTTTATATGTCCCCATATATCCCTGTCATAACTTGGACTGGGAGATAGTTTGACTCAGAAGCTACAGCATCTATACAGAGCAAAAATGCACATGTTACCTTATCAATTACCAACATCCCTTGATACACACAAGACACTGCCTAATACACTACTATATTCCATATCAACAATGTCTCAACACAGTATCATCGGGATCTCACACTGCCTTGGCACCACTAACTACCTGACTGACTGTTATCTCAACAACTTGCAGAACACCATAATTAATTAGAGAAGTCAAATATATAATTACAAGGTTTAAGATGAATGCCTATCAGTATCAGCAGTCGCTACTGCATAAAAAATAAGACTGCTATGAAAATAATATGAATAATGTCTATGAGGATGCGGAATGCGGGTGAGAACTTGGGTGCCTAATTAGCTTGCAGTCATGCATTTGAGCCCTAAGACTTGAACTTTGTCAGCTCTAAATATAAATCAATTTTGATCAGGAAAGGAAAGTGACAAAGGAACGCTACGAGGGTATGCAGGGACCGTTGTAAAAACAATAAGAGTGACAGGCAGTGATGCCTCTCAGGATCTACAGGGATCACTGTCAACATAAGAGGAATGCACATTAATATAAGCAGACATAACAACAAGAGGAATCCATATCAGCCTTAGCAAGCAGCATTGCAAAACAATAAGAGGAAGGGCTGTGTGCACAGAGTAGGGCTGCTACCATAACACTTACCATCAATGTCAAAGGACTGCTTGCAGTGGGTAATGGCTCCTTGAATAGCACTCTGTACCTCCATCAATGTGCTCTCACTACTGTAGTAGTTAGGAAGCTTCTGTTGCATGTCAGAAGGTTGTTGTTTCCCCTTACCCAAATGCTTGTAAAGCATCTTCAAGTTACCAGGGAAATGTGAGGGCGAGCCATATGAGAATGACATCTGCTTCTCATTTCTCTCTGAACCTGGACATCTACCATTTTTCAGTCCATTTCTTTCTCCGGGTTTCTCCACATCTCCGAACCTAATTTTCTCATTACACCTCTGTGAAATCTTAATATACAGAGGCTTGATCTTCTTCACATACTTTTGAACTATCTCCTTGGCTCTCTTCTTATCCCTATCCATATTTTTACACTGTCCTTCTCCATCATCAGAATCCTCTGATTTCTTCTGAAACCCATTGCTTCCATCTCTCTTGGCACCTTTAGAATTATCTCTAGTGAAAAGAGACACCAGCGGTACTTCCACCACCTTTAATTTCAGAGTAAGCAATCTATTCTGCTTGGGCACAGGAGAGTCCATACCAACATCGGCACCACATTCAGCAAAAGGAGACTGTAAATCCATACCAACTTTAGCGGGCTTTCTAAACCCAAACAAAGATATCTTCAACTTGGTAGCAGTTTTGAGCAACTTGGGGAAGTGGGACTTGACTCCTACAGGGGCATTACTAGAAGAGTGCAGAGAGGCGTGAATATCCTTAATATGAACATCATATTCAAGAGGTGTAGGTATTAGTTGAAGGGGAAGCAGCTGGCCTTGGTAAAACAAGTTATCTGCAGGAGAAAGGCAGTGATTTGGGTTTGGGGAATTGGCACTAGAAATAGAGAAGTTGAACTCAAATTCATCTTCGCTATGATCCTCGTCTGAGCTTGAACCTGACTTTTGGATAGGGGTGGTGTCTGTTGTTGGGGACAAGGGCAATGAAATATCTATGTCAAAATATTGAGTATCGTCTGCTTGAGGAGTATACTCATGATGGGCAGCCTGAATATCATCTGAATAAGCTTCTTCTGGGCTTTCCGGACAGTATTTGCAGATACTAGTACAGTAATTCTCCATTGGAGGTGGATTGAAGCCTTGAAAAGCTGTGAACAGTGATAATACTCTACTAAAATGACTCTAAGAACTTACAGACTGCGCGAGTATGCTGTGGTGTATTGATGAAAAATTTTCAAGCTTGTATCACTTATATAGAGGGGCAGCGTGCAGATTGCAGAGGAATGTATTCAATTTTTCTCTTTTATTTAGGCGCAGCGTGCAGATTGCAGAGCGATGCGTTCAGTGTTCCTCTTTTATTTAAATGCACCAACACTAAAGGAAGCACCTCGAGATAAGTGAGGTTTTGAGTTTGTAAACAATCAATTGTAACTCCAAGGTGCTAGCGACAACTTTTAAAAATAAAAACAAGATATATGTGGTTAGCAGATCGTCCTTAGGACGTAGAAAAAGTGAGCAGGTGTTGATGGAATTTAATCTGTGAAAGGATTTTCTATTATGAATAGAAAGTGTGTCGATGTTAGCGAACTGATTCCAAAAATATCATTGTCTTTGGCATGTGGATAACGGATCATGGTGGTGGTTTTTGAGAATTAATGTCAATGTTTTGTTGTGGACTTATACTGCCTCACAGAATCTTGTCACCCGGTCGCTCTCTCAAGACTGGGAAGCTTCTCCCATGGATGGGTTTGAGCATTTTCATGAATAATGCTGCTTTAAGAACAATGACCCTACATTGAACTTACATTAATTAAAAATTAATGTCGCCAAGATGTAGGGTGTAGCGCGGACATGGAAGAGTTTACATTTACATAACCATCAAACTGCACATCCCACAAAGTTTAGCATTCCAAAGTCTATTGAAAAAGCACTTCCATCAAATGACGTAAGCCCCATAAACTCCCCTGCACACGTCTGTACTTCACGTATAAACTACAGACACCAGATGCAAATCGAAAGAGTCACTTCAATGTGAGGCATGGTGCTAAGTGCCCTTAAGATCTGGAGAAGATACTACCCAAATAAGCCAGCTCCACAGATTTTATAAATTGACAGAATGGACCTTAGTACTTCCTCGTCCGAGGGGCTAATATCGTATATAAAGTTTTTATTCATCATTTTTTTCCTAAACTTTGGATTGAAATAAATAAAAACCCAAACTTCAGTTTACCCTGAAAAGGAAATGATAAGCCAAAAAAAACATGGCTTAACATTGTTAATGACTCTCCATTACAGCAAAGAAATTGGAAACACGAATTTAATATTGTTTGCAGTCATGTTTGTTTCTCCATACCACTCTGTTGAGACATGAACCTAACCCCATTCCTATATATATATATATATAAATCTATATATTGTTGGCAGGCATGTTTGTTTCTCCATATCACTCTGTTGAGACAGGAATCTAGTCCTATTCATATATATATAAGGTTATGGACAAGCCAGACACCAAATTGGTGTATGAGACCCATTGTTTGTGGGACAAGAATCTATCTACTGATACCCTACCCCCTTTAGATTTGAATCTATGACCTCCAAGAAGGAAACACAACAGGTCTTGAGATTTATGATACTCAGTCAATACTGTTATATAGTGTAAATCATTGACCAACAAGAATGAAATTTAATGAGCAAATTTACCTGACAATTTACCCATCACTGTACACACTGTACACAGACCAAATATAAACTCCACAATTAACAGAATAGAAAACACAAATCAATCTCTTATTATCAAAAACGGATGCGGATACATTATGTATAGGTGGAGGCGGACAGGTGAGGCAGTTGCTAACAGTTACAGTTATGCGGAAGATGCGGATAGTTGAACCACCGGATAAGTTAACACCAGATTAGTTAACATTCCCCCCTTAATCCGAAGGGACATTTGTCATCCCAAGCATCATTCTAAATTTTTCAAATTTCTCTCGACCCAAAGCTTTAGTAAAGATGTCCACAATTTGCTCTGAAGTGGAACAATGATTGAGATGAATGGTTTTGGCCTCAACATGATGTCAAATCAAATGATATTTGGTGTTGATATGTTTGGTTCGATCATGGAATTTAAGATTTTTGGCCAATTGTATTGCAGAAGTATTGTCAACAAAGAGAGGCGTTGAAGTCATTTGTTTCTCCTGCAAGTCTTCAAGAATTTTCCAAAGCCAAATGATTTATTTTGTGGCTTGAGTTGTTGCAACGTATTCGGCTTCAATTGTAGAATCAGCAGGAACTGATTGCTTTCGTGATCTCCAAGTGATGGTTGTTGATCCAAGATTCATCAAATAACCTGAAGTAGACACCCCATGCTCTTTATCTCTGTCAAAGTCAGAATCTGAATAACCAATGAGATGGAAGTCTGAAACTTTAGAATATTTGATGCCATATGATTGAGTG
>ML790585.1:241211-253931 GCA_009831015.1 Picea engelmannii | reverse complement strand
AAGAGTATTTTTAATTTTTCGAAACCATTCTTGGTAATTTTCTTGTCCGGAAAGCACTACTCCCACAATTGATACTAATGAATGCATTGTAAACTAATCTCTGTAAATGAAATTCCACTTGCACAAGAAAAAGAAAATAAAATTTCACAACACCTTCGACCTTGGCTGCTCTGTAAGCTGCTCACAACTGCTCCCGTACACAAGCCCAGTGACTGGACGCTGGAGGGCCTTCAGGCACTTGTTGTTCCTTCGCTGCAACTACACTGCAACTACACAGTCACAGGTGGCTCCTCTCAAATCTGGAGCTCACGCAGGCACACAATAGCATGGAGTTTTAAAAAAAAATGTGGGTAAAAAAAAAACGTGGCTCTGATACCACTGTACACACTGTACACAGGCCAAATATAAACTCCACAATTAATAGAACAGAAAACACAAATCAATCTCTTATTATCAAAAATGGATGCGGATACATTATGTATAGGCGGAGGCGAACATGTGAGGCAGTTGCTAACAGTTACAGTTATGCGGAAGATGCGGATAGTTGAACCGTCGGATAAGTTAACACCGAATTAGTTAACAATATTGTTAAAAATTCTAGATGACTATCAACATTCTTCCTTGTAACTTACATAGTGTAAAGTACTAACCAACAGGGATGGAATTTAATGGGAAAATTTGCCAATGATTTGCCCATCACATAATATTAAAAATTTTGGATGACCTTCAACCTTCTTTCTTAAAACTGTAAAAACAAGTAATTGAATTGTCAAAGTCGTAGGTTTGTTTCATCTTGAAATTCCTACCTACTTGCTTACTAGTCACGACTCACAACACAACACCCTAAACAATAGTATTATATCTGGAACAGTATAATAAGATAAGATTCACAAATTTAATCATGAGTTGATTCAGTTCAAAATGATAATATAAATGATTCAGTTCAAAATGGTAATATAAAATGGTGTTGGTTAAACGTTTTATTTTTTGAGTTTTTTTGACGGGAATCTAAAAATGCAAATCTCCACAAAATGACTATTTTATATTGTTTAAATAACATTTCTGAATATATAAATAGATTCAGCTTTTTCCCAAAAGAAATTGCTCAATTTTATATAGGTATAAAATCATTTACATTGCGCTGAAAACAGACAACGACAGATGGAACCTGGATCTATACAGATCTGTTCAATAGTCAACAGTGCATTGGATCGCCAGGCGAGCATGTGGAGAACAGAGAAGCCAATCAAACACAGGGGGATACGGGTAAACAGAGCTTGATCTGTGCAATAGTCATCAATCAAACTCAGATCTTGAACATGACAAAAACACGACGAGTGAAGAGAAACATCCATTCTCGGCCCATGTATCCAGCCTTTAACACACAGACTTGTGAAGTGAGACCTGGAGTCAATGGAAGACGCGTCTCAACTGTAAACCAGACAATGCCCAGGCTCGAGCATTCTCCCTCGTGCATAGGCTGAGCAAAGACGATCTCCCCTGAGCCCAGGAACGAAGCATGACCCTTTACTCCAATATAGAGCATAGATTGGAGCAAATGTAGAAAAAACAAAGTTCACTGTGATGGGATCGGGTACAGTGAACAAGTAATTATAGTACAAAGAGATTGATGAAAGAAGTTGGACTCTCCAGTCCTCTGTCACAGTGGTGAATGGAGAGTCTGCCCATAGTTTGACTGAGAGCTCTCTTGGAGAGTTCATCTGCTTCGGAGTTGTATGATATGGGGAAATGGGAATAGGAGATGTCAGAGAAGGAATGAGCCAGCTGAAGAGTTTTGTGTTTCCAACCGTCAACATGGATGGAACGAAGGCTGCCAAAGCCATTTATCCAATCTATTATAACTTTTGAATCTCCAAAGACCTTCAGGTGGTCAAGTGACCAAAAAGAAGCCAGCCAAAGGGTAGTCCATAAGCCAAGAAGCTTTGCTTTAGTGTTCAAGCCCCTTCCACAACAAAGAGACCATTTTGTAATCCTCTCTAGGTGTGTTTTGAGGATGCCTCCTGCTCCACAACAACGACCAGAAGACTCTGCTGCTCCATCAAAGAAGGCAACTGTGTGGCCTGTCGGAAGGTGCAAATCAATCTCTTTGTGTAGGTGAGCCTTGGCTGTAGGCTTCTGCCATTGGAAAGAGGCTAGAGTTCTGTGGCATACCGCCCAGAAAGAAGGAGTAACATTCTCAAAGAGCGCCCTGTTCCGCTCAAGCCAAATGTGCCAGCAAATTTGTATTGCCAAGGAAGGTGGAGCAGCTTGAATCATGAACTAGGAGTAAAAACAATCAGATAAGGTAGTGCCTGTCCAGTGGAACGAGAGGGAGAAGTGATGTAGTAAATGCTTCCAAATGTTCTGGGAAAAAGTACAGTGAACGAACAGGTGGTGTATGTTCTCCGAGGCGTTCCTACAAAGAATACAAAACCCTGGACCATGCCGACCTTTTCTAAGTAGGTTCTCCCAGGTGAGTAGTTTATCAAGTATGCCAAGCCAGAAGAATAATTTTAGTTTTAAGGGGAGCTGCCAGGACCAGAGACGAGTGAGCCAACAAGGTTGCGTGTCGTTCACTCTATCAGTCAGGAGCGCAGCATATACGTTTTTCGCTTGTACATCCCCCGTACCATCACCCCCTGTCCAGATTAAGGAGTCCCGAGCTTCTGAAAGGGAGAGTCCCGTGCTTTTTAGGGCTGCTGTGTAAGAGTCTAACTCCAAGGTTGTGGGTCCGCCGATGTCCAATTCACTACTGTGCAGCCAATGACCAGGGAGGGAACAGTCAAGGCTTTCTTTTTTTAACTGAGCCAGGGTAGTGATATTGTGTGACAGCAGAGAAGACCTGAGCTGTAGGGACAAAATCGAGCAATCATCAAGGCCAATAATTTTGTCTCTTCCCAGCTTAATATTTGAACCCAATCCAGGAATCCATCGGAGCCAATGCAGGATAACCTGTGAGGAAGACACCAGTCCCTTCCAGAAGGGAGAAGCCCAGTTCTGAATGAGATGTGGTTTTCGAAGCCAATAGGAGAGAGATAAGTCACCTATATACTTGTCCTAAATAACCCGGTGCCATATATTATCGATGGTAAGCGCTCTCCAAAAAGAGCTGGCCAGTAAAGCCTTGTTGAAAGTGCCGAGATGCTTAAGTCCCCATCCTCCGTCCCTTTTAGGCCTGGAGAGCGTCTGCCAACTGCACAGGTGAAATCTCCTATTTCCCACACGATCGTTCCACAGGAAGTTGAAGGATAATCTGCGAAGCAAGGTTAGGATTTTAGACGGGATCCTTTCCAGATGCATCCAATAGACCGCCAGGCTTTGTAGTACCGACTTGACCAGGATGAGTCGTCCACCCAGGGACAACCATTTATTGCACCATAGTCCAATTTTCCATTCAAAGGTCGATACTAGCGAAAGCCAGTCCGTAGACGTGGAGACTCCTCTAGTGAGATGATACCCCAGGTATCTAAAACCAAGGGATAGATCAATGAAAGTGTATGGGAAAAGACTTTTGAGTGTAGAGAGATCAGCCACTGTCATACCCCAGTGATGGACCGAGGAATTTGTGGGATTTATAATCAGCCCCGTAGCATTGCAGAAGCGTTGAAGAGTGTCCAATAAGGCTGACCATTCCCGTTCATTCGCATTGGAAAAAAGCAGTATGTCATCCACGAACATTAGGTGGACGATGCTGAGGCGAGATGAGACCTGTATACCTGAAAAGCGAAGATCTGTGAGCTTTGGTGAGTAGAAGACTCAGCCCTTCCAGCACTAGAATAAAGAGATAGGGGGAAAGGGGGCATCCCTGTCAGAGCCCCCTTTCACTCTTGAAGAATTTGGAAGCCTCCCCATTGATCAACACTGAAATATTTGCACTGGAAACACAGGACATTATCCAGTCAGTAAAGCTGTTCCCAAAACCAATCGAGAGAAGGATAATTCTGAGAAAGTCCCAGTCAACCATATCAAACGCCTTTTTGAGATCAATTTTTATGATCATCGCCTTTTGGTTCCTTTTGAAGATGCTGTGGATGCACTCATGTGCCACACCGATGGCATCATGGATCCTTCTCCCTTTGAGAAATCCAAGTTGCTCAATCGAGAGGCTCCGTTCCAGAATAGGCTTAATCCGAGAAGAGATGACTTTTGCAATAAGTTTATAAACTATGTTGCATAAGGAAATCGGCCTAAAATCGTTGAAGGAGGCAGGCTGATCAGACTTCGGGATTAAAACTAGAAAAGTAGCGTTGAGACTGTTATTAATTTTACCTTTGATGCGCGAGTGCTCGATCATCTGTAGAAGGTCAGAACCAACAAGATCAAAATAAAGTGAGAAGAATTCAGCCGTCCAGCCGTCGGGTCCCGGACTTTTCTCTTTTTGTAGGAGAGAAAGGGTGGACTTGAGTTCAGAAAGGGTGACTGGATTATAAAGAGCAGCTGCTTCCTCGGCCGAGATCATGTTCGAGTAAAGGCTGGCAATAGAGATTTTGTCCGTCATAAGTAAATCGCTGTTTGATTTGAAGAGTTGCTCAAAATAAAAGGCCGCTGATGATTTGAGTGCCTCCTGTCCGCTGATGGGGGCCTCATTCTCCTGTTCTATGGACCAGATAAGTTTTTTGTTCCGGTTTAGGTTAGCCACTTTATGAAAAAACTTGGTGTTTGCGTCGCCCCATTTTAGCCAGGTCGCCCTGCTCCTGAGGCGCCATCTTTTTTCCTCCGCCAGCAGAATGTTGTTCCTTTTCTCTTCTAAAACTTTAAGTGAAGCGTCTTCCTCCGAATGTAGTGCCACTGAGTTAGATTTGGAGAGGAGATGATTGATCTCAAGCTCGAGTTGATGCAGGGCGAGCTTATATGCGGCCAATTTTTGTTTAATCCAGCATTTGGTCTGCGATTTTAGAAAATTTAATTTCCAAATCAGATGCATCTGTGGATTTGTGTCGCTCAGGAACAACGGGTTCTTCCATACCGTGTGAACAAGTGTAGAATACTCTGTGTGTTCAGCCCAATGGTGATTAAATTTAAAAGGGAAAGGCTTGAGGCGAGCTGCATGATTGAGAGTGAGATAGATGGGCGCGTGGTCTGAGCAAAAGGGGAGGACGATTCCGGACGTGGGTGAGGCAGTTGAATGGAAGAATGTCTCTGAAATCAGAAAACGGTCAAGCCGTTTGGCAATGGCTTCAACTCCCCTTCTCCCATTATGCCAAGTGGGGGCAAGGTTAATGGGAAGGACATCTATAAGATTAAAGGAGTTAAAGAGGTCTCTGTAGTGATTTATACCAGTGCCTGAAGTCGAAGTAGAACCCCAGTGTTCATCGACTGATAGGGTAATGTTAAGGTCACCTCCCAGGATTAGGTTAGGGAGGGCGAGGATGCCACTATTCGCTAAATGGGTCCAGAAGAGAGGTCGGTCTAGGCAAGGGCCGTAGACATTTAAAAGTGTCAATACCTGGCTTGTAGCAAGACATCTGCCAGTACAAAGGATGCCTCCACAAGTTAAGTAGGAGGTAAGCTCGAATAGTGTTGGATCCCATGCCACCAGCATGCCTCCTGAGTTACCAATAGAGCTTAAAGCAGCCGAGATCCAATGAGGACGAAAATGATGAAGAAAGACTCTGGCCGAGTGATCTGTAGAAAGTGTTTCTTGTAAAAAAATGACATCTGGCTTGGAGTGTTCCAGAAGTCGGCGGAAGGAAGCAACCTTGAGAGTGCTCCCGATCCCTCATATATTCAGAGAAAGCACTTTCATTACTTGGAGCGAGCAATGGCCTTCATTGCTCTAAGGGCCTTTCCGTCGTGTGCTTGATCTCCCGTGACTGTAGAGTGTGTAGTAGAGCCCTCCTTTTTTTTTCTAGCGCTCCTCGTCTGGAGAGGGGAGAGCTCAATCCCCAGACCTCTCGACCATGCAAAAGATTTAGTATTCGGAGCGGAAAGAGTGGTTGAAGATGGTCCCTCTTCGGTGGAAGGAAGGATGATCTCTTTACCTCGATATAGAGGGATTTGTGTGTTAATATCCGGGGAGAACTGGGCTACTGATGAGGAGTTCAGCATTTCCAGTAGAGGAGTATCATCCTCCACAGGTTGATTATATCCAGGAAGGAGAGTGTGGGAGTCAAGGGCTGTAGTCGAGGAGGGTCCTTCCTGTGAAGACGGCGGAGAGGTGGGGATTAAGGACGCGGGTGGAGGGGGTGTAGAAGTGAAAGTGGGCAGTGTGTCATCACAAATAGCTTCTGTGTTGGGAGGTTGGGTTTGGACAGCTGTCGAGGTGGAGGGTTTAGCATGGATCGTAGGGGCGAGCCAGGTGAAAGAGTTGACACAAAGTTTTTCAGGTAGAGAGAGGGATTTGTAGAGGTTGGGGCAGAGGCGAGCAAGAGTAGACTGGGATTCCGAGAGTTCTGGAAGGGGTATAGTGCCAGGATCAGGGGACGCGTCTAAATACGCTAGGGATGGGTCAACAGACACATAGTCGGGAGGGTTAAGATACAAGTCATTCGATTCATCCAAATGAGAACTATGACTCTTACCAGGGCACATTCTGCGAAGGTGACCAATCTGCCGACAGCGGTTGCATCTGAACAGAATGCCTAGGTAGTCCAGCGGCTGCAGTAACTTTTTCCCTCGCCAAACAATCTCCATGGTTTTCGGCAGGCCTGTAGAAATGTCTATCTCCACCAGCAGCCTGCCCAAATGTTTAGGAGAACCTGTACCTGAAGGGATGTCGAGAGAGATCAGCTTCCCCAGGGAGTTGCCGATCGCTCTTAAAGCTTCCACGTTCCAGAAATGTAGTGGGAGGCCGGGGAGCAAAACCCACAGATGTCGTAGCTGGAAGAAGTCAGTTTCAGGGTTAAAGGCCATGCGCCAACGCTTGAGCATCAAGCTACTGCCTCCAAATTTCCAGTATGTAGAGAGGAGTAACGTGGCGTCTTCTGGCAAGTTGCAAGTGAAGCAAAGCCATCCATTTTTGAGAAATAGTACTTCCGGGCAGTAGCCAAGTAGCGGAGACCAGTTGTGCTCGATCCATTCCACCAAGGGGGGGGGAGCTCAAACTTTTATATGAAATGCGGCCAACCAAAGCACAAGTGGACATTCTGCAAAGGTTTTCAAACCCCACTCCGTCCCCCAACACTAAGCGCCTGATTTTTTTATTTGCTTTCCAAGCCTTACGACCAGTGGAGACATCTCGGTGGGGATCAGTCTGTGGAGCAATCTGTGTCTGAAGGAACTGTGGTCGGGTAGGTCTAAAAGGAACAGGGGGAGGTAGCTGAATAAATAGATTCAGCTTGCTAAAACAATAAAACATTTAAACTACTCGATAAAAAAAAGGTAATAAAAATGTAATAGAAATATAACTTTTAATTATAGATCCGAGTTATGATTGCATTATAAGACTATCTATGTAAAACTTAGTCATTTACTGAAATCCTAACACGTCACATGGAATGACAGTCAAGCTAGTCATTTAATGAAATCCTAACCCCACATGGAGTTAAGTGTAATGGTGCATGTGCTCGCTCATCTAACAGAGACCTCGTAAACAACTGTATAGTCCTCGAATGAAGCGGCCATTGAAGCTTAAAAGTACATGCCTAATGTGTGGTCTTTATCTTGTGTAACAGGATCACGCAGACACAATGGGAACTTGAGAGGCGTACCTGTTACACGGTCATATCATTGGTTCAGAGATATTGGATTCAAAATTTGAAATGCCGTATGACTAGTACCTGTAAGTTGCTGTAACAGTTAATAGATCTAACTTCTGACTGCATTATAAGACAATCTCTGTGGCCATTTTATATGGTAACGTCAGTTACTTTAATTCAAACCTCTGTCATTTACTGAAATCCTAACACGTCACATGGAATCACAGCTAAGCTGTAAAATGTTAGGTGTAATAAGTCATGGGAGTAGGTTAACTCTGGAGCAAACAGATTCCCTTTTGAAGAAAAAAATGATCTTGAATTTAGATTTTGACGGGTAGTTTGATTTTCTCATGTATTAAAGTTTTATGTATTTCAGAATCTTATTATTGGGGTTTTGCCCAAAGCGGTAGGTTAAAGGTTTTACCAAAGATTTTTTCTGGGGATATTTGCTCACTGTGAGAAATTGTTGGATTTGTGGATTTGAGTGATTATTTCTGTATAATTCTTGTGTCCTGGGAGTTTTTCAGCATGCTGAATCCATTTCTGCATTCAAAAATAGATTTTGAATAACAAAAAATAGTGATTCGTTTAAATTTATATCGCCTGATTCCTGCTAACTGCTAAAAAAAACCATTTCATAAAACAACTAAACAAGACCATTTTAAACCAACCTAAAAACTCAAAAAAAAAAAAAAATTCTGAATTGACTAGAAATTTAAAAGTAAACCTAAAAAAAACTGCAAAAAAAATAACTTGGAAGAAAAAATTTATCCTGAATTAGGCCACTCTGCCGTGCATGTGCTCGCTGATCTAACAGAGATCTCAGAAACAACCGTATGTAATCCTCGAATGAAGGGGCCATTAAAGGTTAAAAAGTACATACTTAATGTTTTGTCTTTATCTTGTGCAACAAGATCACGCAGCCATAATAAAAACATGAAAGATATAGCTGTTACAGGGTCATATCTTTGCTTCATCAAAAGACGTTCAGAGATAGTGTACTCTGAAATTTGAAATGCCGTGTAACTAGTAGGTGTATCAGTTAAGATTGGATTATTCTATAATTTTTTTATTTGTATGGGAACATTTTTTTTAACTAGTTTTCTTTATTATTTGGTCAAAAATTTAAAAGAATAATTGGAATTCTAAATAATAGTGATTGAAATGGCATAATCCAAATATAAGAAAAGTTTTTTCATATAGTTTAATTTATTTATACATTTAATAATGCTATTTAAGTAATGAAAATTTATAGTTTCACTATTCAAACGATGATTGTTAGAAAAAATAAAAATAAAAAATATTTAAACTTGTCCCTAAATTAATTTTATAGCAATTTTTTTTTGTATTGAGACAATTATTAATTAACATGAATTTGAATAAAAATATTTTAAATATAGAGTGAGAACTTAGATATTGAGAAAAAAAAGTCTTATATAGAGTGACAACAACTTTGCTTTGATATTAGTAAAAAAAAAGTTTTTTATATAAAGTGATAATTTTGATGTGAATTTCTTAAAAATAATCTTTCATCTATATAATGATATTTTTTATATAAATTTATATAAATTTGGTAAGAATATTTAAATGATTAAAACTTCATCATTATGAAAAACTCTAATTCTTCATAATATTAAATTTCAATTTGCTAAATCTCCATATTCCTAATTGTTACATGATTGCAAAAAATACCATATTCAAAATTTAATCTCTTAGTAGTCCATAGATCCCAAACATTTATCCTACTATTATGTTCCTTGTATGTATTTTCATTTTATAAGGAAGTTAAAGTTTTCGTAGATTTAGAATTTTGATCATTTTAGAGTAAAGAAAAATTCCAAAAAAACATATTTTCACAATAAAATTTAAATTATGTGAAATTTTATTTATAATGAAATTTTTATCAAATTTTTATTAAAAAAATGATATAGGTTTTTTTAAAGAGTAATGTTCATTTTCACTTTAAAAAAGAAAAGTTTAAGTTAATAAGTAAACAAACTCTTCTTCGGATGGGGTGCCACGTTGCAGAACCGAGACACGCGGGCAAACGTCGAGTTGCATCATTAATACAACCCACCGATGACCATCCCCTCAGCATTTAAATGAGAATGAGCCCGTGCAGGATTAACCAGGAGACGAGGCCCTTTACGCAAGTGAACATGACAACGCACTAGAGCACTAGGAGGCCAGCCTTAATGGCCATGGCAGTCACCGTCATCCTCATCCTTATCACTTGCCTCAATAACAATGAGAGGTATTCAAATTTCGCAGAGTTGAACGTAGAGACACTGGAGTTCTGGAGTAGGGTTATTCATTCGCTGGGAACTTCGAACATCTCCAGGTTCTTCAACATGCCCAGGGCACGAGGAAAGCCACGCAGGGGCGCAGCTTGGTACTCATCTGAATCACGCAGGCATAGGCAGAAGAAGTTCGAGAAGGTGTTGGCCTTGGCATCCTCGTGAAGAAACATGAAGTCCGAGAGACCTCGAACGCCTCCCATGGCATACGTGGAAGAAATCACCCTGGACGAGGCCATGCAAAGCTATCCTGAGCACCCTCTTTTCACAGTTCCAGACAATTGGAATCCTCCCACTGATTTTGGCCCTGAAGACAAGATTTTGCCTCCGGGAATACCGCGTGGCCACAATGCAACTCACCCGGCAGAGGAATTCACCACCTTCTATGTTGAGGAAGAGGTACCGTGCTGTGCAAAAGCAAAAAATGACCCACCCATTGGTGCATCTCCGAAGGAGGCGACTCAGCCAAACAACTGGCAGGTACATCAAGCTAGTGAAGCAAATGAAGGCGAAGGAGCACAGGGGCCATTTCCCTTGGCCTCTATTGAAGGAAATTGGCAGGACTAGCATCCTTTCACCAACCCGGGGTACCTAGCATTAATCTTTGAAATGTGGAGCATGCTGGACGATCAGATCTTTTGTATCGCTCAAATCGACCATCGACTCGACATGTTGTATGTTGCACACTCCAGGACTCTCCCGAAAAGGCAGTGCCCTACATGCGCGCAAGCTTATGTGTTTCCTGCAGGATGGCGAAGGCACGGGGAAGAGGACGAGCCAGCTGGTTAAAAGGTCTAGTGATGTTCATAGTTAGCAATCTCTTTCTGTTTCAGAATAAGGTTTTAGCCCAGTTAGATCATAGTCATGCTGTAATTAGGTTGTTAGAATACAAACTGAACCTAATGGATAGGCGTCCTGGTTTCCTTTGGGCAGGACATCACTCTGATAATTTTGTTTGTTTGAACACAAGTGGCATAGAATGTCCAGCTGTCTCGGTTTCCTGTTCAGGCGGGACAACTGGCATCACAAATAGACTATGTAACTCTGCAACTCTAATATAAATAGGATCCTCCCCTTTTTTATTAAAAAAAATAAAAATAAACAAACTCTTAAATTTGTCCTTCAATCTTATAAATTTTTTGTGAAAATTTATAATTTAATTTAATTAATAAGAATTTTAATCATGAATTTTTTTTAAAATAAAACATAGTATCCAAATTTTTAAAAAATAAGTGAATTCAAATATAATTTTATCAAAAGGTGTTCAACACTTTTATGTTCTCTAAAAAAAAAAAACCACCTTTTTCAAAACAATTGAATGTATCTACATATTAACTTAAAAATATATCATTTAATTTTAAAGTAAAACAATTTAATCTATACTAAATTAAAGTATATATATATATATATATATATATATTATGGATGTGAAGTTTGAGGCTGTAATATCTTTGATGAATCCTCGAGAAAGGTAGAGAAAATACAAAAAAATAAAATAAAAATTATAACCTATAATCTCAAAATTAAAGGAAATACCTTCTATCCCATCCTCCTTTTAGAAACAAGTCTCTCCCCCATTGAGAGCATGGCTATGACTAATACTTAATGTATAAGAACAAGTAAAACAATATGCAAGACAAGAGGCTTCCTAAAATTGCTTCAAAATCTAGTCATAATCACCATGGACTCAACAGAGGATGGCATAAAGATGCCCATCATGGCTAAACTATTGGGGAATCATGGAAAACACCATTTTGCAGATTAAAGATAGAAAATGTGGTGTGATAAAGAGTTAGAGGAAAAAAGAAAATTAAGGTATTATAAGGATGTAATCAACTCTAATCTAGAAGATCAAAATTATCTATATGTTTTGCCAACTGTAAAGAAAAAAATAAGCATTGCTAAGATAAGAACAAATTCTCACTAGCTCCATAGTGAAACTGGGTGTTGGTCAATTCCTAAAAACTCCATGGGATGAAAGAGTGTGTCACCTTTGTGACACTAAGAAGGTTGAAGATGAAAAACACTTTCTCTTAGATTGTCCAACATATACCCATATTAGATATCATTTTCAAAATATTTGTCACGCTACCAACCTTCCTAACCTCTTAACTCAACAAAAGTATGGTGATCTTGGAAAGCTTCTCTTAATGTTTTTAGAGCACAGAAACAAAATTCTAAAGAATCTCAAGTAATCACTTACCCTCTTAAGATCATCATCATATATATAGCAATTAAATAATAAATAATATTAAAATATATATCAACAAATTCCATCAAAATAATATAGGATTATATATATTAATTTTAGATTGTTTTAATATTATTATATGGTAAAACAACGTTCTTAAAAATTTATATAATTTTAAGTCGACTTACATCATGAAAATTTTAATGAGAATTTCAAATCAATAGGAACTCTAATTTTATGTGTTGATATATCATCGTAACTAAAGGAAATTTTGTTATACAAAATTAGATTGATCTATTATTATATGAGGATGATGACCATTGATATCTTGATATAAGATGATTGTTATTAAATTGTTGATATTATGATTTATGAATGACTTTAAAATACAAAATAGCAAAATTGTGATGAATTTTATGAAGTTGAATTTATATAAATTTTTGAAATGTCTTAAATTTTGAGTGAATATTTCATCCATCATTAAGTGATCCAATTAAAATAATGTAAAATAAAAAAA
The DNA here is from genome assembly GCA_009831015.1 of Picea engelmannii. Lineage (NCBI taxonomy): Eukaryota > Viridiplantae > Streptophyta > Pinopsida > Pinales > Pinaceae > Picea > Picea engelmannii. The sequence continues at coordinate 241,289 of ML790585.1, read as the reverse complement.
ATAAAACAATGAATGAAATATATAAAAATTGAAAAAATTAATTATTAAAAAAACAAAATTAAAATAATAATAAAGAAA
>ML790585.1:189923-221855 GCA_009831015.1 Picea engelmannii | reverse complement strand
GGTGCTTAGTGCGCTGACTTGCGTTTCATGTGTAAATTTTTTTGTTCGTTTTTATTTTTATTTTCTTTTTTCAATCTATTATATGTATTTTTTAATCTATTGCCGTGTATTGCAAGATGCAGTCGTGGTCTCCCACTGATATCCTGGCGCTTGGGTGCTGGGCTGGGTGTTTAGATTGATAGCTCGTGGGCTTGGTTTGCGTGTTGATGCGTGTTTAACTTGATGGATGTTTATAGGTGGAGTAAATTCTACTTTCTCCTTTGCTATACTGCGCCCCATTTGAAAAGGCTTCTCTAATGCTCGACCTGGTCTCTGCCCATTGACATCTGCGGTGGACATATGGATAAAAAGTTGGACATTTTTGCAGCATTTTCCAAACTCCAAAAGGCGATAAACTTCAGTCGTGTTGGTTTCCATAGCAACGTCATACCTTTCATCAAATGTAGTAGTGGCTGTGGAGCTAACAATGATATCTACTTCCTCCATGAGCACATCGGCCATATCTTCTTCTATTCCAAGATTGTGTTTCATCGTATCACCCGTTCATTCTTTAGTCTCTTTAAAGCATCCTCGTGGGATCCATTGAGCAATAAATCATCCTCGTGGGATCCTCCCTTGTGACTTCGCTTGATGCTTGGCACTTGGTTCTGCTCTGGGGCCTTTACAGTTGACTTGACACTTGTGTTGTGTGTTGGATTATGGCTTAGCTCGATAATCAGAGATTTTCACTCCTTGCTTAAACAACTTTTTATCTTCTCTATGTTTATTTTCTTCTATCTCCTTAAAGCAGACGCGGAATCGTCAGCCCTGATTATCAAAAGCAACTTTCCTATATCTGGCTGGATCCTTTATATTTTCTCTATCAACACTTTTGCAACGAAACCAGTGGCACCTGTGATGAGAAAGTTCTTATCCTTGATAAAATCTACAATTCCAAGGCCCTTGCATGGAGCTATAACCTTGATGCTTCCTGAAGCAATACTCTCGATATTTTTCGGACTGGTACTTGAGGCCTTGAGCACTCCGCTAAATTTTCTGTCATCTGAGATCAAAGTAGCTTCTGCAGCACACATTTCACGTTTTGCAGTGATCAGAGATAACTTGTCAGAAGCTGTTGTTTGGTGGTAGAATCGATTGCCTGTTCTCGAACTCATACTTTTCCCAATGCTTATTAGCAAGGAGTTGGGCATAGACTCAGGGAGAGCGAAATTTTTCTTCATTAGGAGCAACCATTTTGATTTCTTATCGAAATATGTAGCAGAAAAAAAAATAATCCAAAGTAAGCTTTGGATGTAGAATCACTTGTGATGCAGCCATGACATACCGAATGATATCAGACAGTGAGTTTTACAGATATGCTGCTCTAAATGATGGAAATTTTGATTTTCCACAAGTTGCATGGTGAGAAACCCCGGTATCATAGGTTACATTTAAAGCCCAAGTACCCCTCTGCCTCCTTCTAGTGACACTGGGAAAGCAACAAGGCACAAATATATAGTGACACTAGAGGGTTAAATTGTAGTGTGAGCTTTGCAACATTTTCAACTCCTTTCGAAGAAAGCTTAGCCAGGGAATTGAACATAGGGAGTACTCAACAATGTTGCATAAAGCCTTGGAGGGTGTTGTGATGTTAAATACATTTCCAAAAGCTACAGGTGATGTTTTTGCCCTAGTGCTTGAAGCTCACTGTCTATTTCAGTCTGATATCTATTATTTATATTTAAATCTAGTAGGAAAAAAAATATTTAAATCTTGTTTTGAGCAGAGAGGAATTTATATATATTTGTTTTATTGTTTGTTACTTCCAATATGTAAAGATTATACTAATTTCAATTGAGCATATTGTTTATATATAGATCTGTAAAAAAATTAAAAATTTGTGTTTTTGCCTCTACTTCCTTTACATTTTCAATTTGTATATTATTTATATTTAAATTTGTGTTAAAAAAAAATTATGTGCTTGGCTTGCAGGTTAGGTGGAGCTGGAGTTGGAGCTTGGCCCTCAGGCCCATATTTTCATCTAATTAAGGGTTTCAGGGTTTCACCATAACTAAATAAAAGTGTTTAAATTCTGGGTGGGGTTTGTTTAAATTTCTGGGTGGGTAGGTAGGCCCTTGGCTCCAGATTTTGAACCAGGGATCTGATACCATGTGTAGGGACCGTACTTAATTAAATCCAAAATTTAGTACATCTAAACATATAATTCCTTTCTCGTACATAAATAATTCATTCACCATCATATAAACATAAATATTCAACAGAATTTAACATTTATCTTTAACATTTATCTACAACATGAAAATAACTCAGTAATTCATAAATAAAATACCTGCTTTTGATGCTCATTCTCGCTGATATGGTTGTCCTTTCCCTGCTGCCTTGCCTAGCCTGATGCACTGACCAACTTTTCCCAAACGACTAACCTCCCAGCCAGCTAGGAGCAGCCTATTCGACTCCCTAGCTCTAGGAAACCGAAAGGAATCCTGGCCCCCATGCCCAAAACCCCCAGCAACCCGGTGCCCCCTGCAATGGTTCACCCCCCCAAAAAAACCAAACTGCTCAGACTAGCCAATATCCCACAGAAAAATATCCACAGAACAATCCTCCTCCCTCCAAATGCTCCCTCAAAATGTTTTCTCCCCCCAAAAACAATGATCCTTTCCCCCGTCCGACTCTTCCCGTCATATCTTCCCCTTTCACCGACTCTCCTCCCCCTCATTAATTTCCTTATCCCTCTTTTATTATCTTATCCCCTTATTTATTATCTTATCCCCTTATTTAATGTTTCTGCCCCCCCCCTCATACGTAAGTCTTTAATTAAATAAACTAAAAATTATTAACCCCTTTAATTCATTACTCAATTAATTAATGAGTCAATTAATTAATGAATTAATCATTGACAGATGTGAACAAGTAATTATTAATTAATTAATTAATTAATATTATTAAGAAATAATTATTGTTTAACTAACATATTAGGGCAATCAGATTTTCAAATTAATTATAATTAATAATCCCTATGCATCTATTTAACCAGGGTTGTTACAAAGGATGTGCTAAAGAAAACATGTAAGAGAGAATTTTTCAAAAGGAAATGCACGGAGGGCCCATTATCCACTTCAATTAGTTCACTCAGACATTTGTGGTCCTATGCAAACAAAGAGTTTGGGTAAGTCATCATGTTTTGTTACTTTTATTGATGATTACTCAAGAAAATGTTGGGTTTATTTTTTGACCACCAAGGATGAAGCCTTTGATACATTCAAGAGGTTTAAATCCCTTGTGAAAAATGAAAGAGGTTGCAAAATCAAGTGCTTAAGTACTAATCGTGGAGGGAAATTTTATTCAAAATTTTTTCAGAATTATTGTGATATGAATGGCATCAAAAGACAACTCATCACTGCTTACTCACCTCAACAAAACAAAGTGGTGAAGAGGAAAAATCATACAATGGTGGAAATGGCAAGAAGTATGTTACAAACCAAGGGATTAAGCAATTATTTTTGGGGTGATGCAGTTGCTACAACTGTATATATTCTCAATCGATGTCCCACAAGTGCACTTGATATGATGACTCCATATGAAGCATGGTATGAAAAAATCCTATTGTTAATCATTTCAAAGTCTTTGGTTGTGTAGCCTATGTCCATGTAGTTGATCAAAAGAGACAAAAGTTACATCCAAAAAGTGAGTCATGCATTTTTTTTGGATATAGTGAACAAAGTAAGGCTTACAGGTTATATAATCCCCTCACTAATAGCATTGTTGTGTCAAGAGATGTGATTTTTGATGAAGGGGGGGTTTATGGTGATAAAAAAGGCCACAATGATATGTCTAAATCTGTTTTGGATAGGGATATTATTGACGATATTGATAATGAGCAACCCACTAATATTTCAATTCCAAGTGCCACAAATCCACCAAGTAGCCCCTCATCTAATTCTTCAATTCCAAGTGCAAGCCTAACTTCAAATTCAAGTTCAACAAGGAAGATAAAAAGATTAAGTGACATTTATCAAAGGAGTAAAAGTCCAACACATGAAGAAAATCCAATAGGTGAGACAATACATTTTTCTTTACTTTCCAAGGTTGTTTTTGAACCATCATGTTTTAAAGATGTGTGTACTGATGAGGTTTGGGTGCAAGGAATGCAAGAAAAGATAGATTCTATTCACATGAATGATACTTGGGAGCTTACATAACTTCCACATGATAAGAAAAAGATTGGTACTAAATGGGTCTACAAGACTAAGTACAATAGTGATGGGAGTGTTGAAAGACACAAGGCAAGATTAGTTGTTAAAGGCTAAAGGATTCATTACTACACTTCTAAAAGGTTTAATCTTATTGGCTTTAGTGATTCTGAATGGGGAGGTAGTTTGGATGACCGAAAGTCTACATCTGGTAATTGTCCCTCTTTTGGTTCGAGTTTGATTACTTGGAGCTCAAAGAAGCAAAGTATAGTTGCACTTTCAACCACATAAGCAGAGTATGTTGCAGAAACCTCAGCAGGTACAAAAGCATTATGGCTTAGAAAAGTTCTAGAAGAAATTGGAGAGAAACAAATTCATCCTACAATGATCTTTTGTGATAACACTAGTGCCATCAAATTGGCCAAGAATCCAGTCCATCATAGTAGGACAAAACATTTTGATTTAAAGTATCATTTCATTCGAGATTTGGTGCAAAAGAAGGAAGTAGAACTAAGATATATAAAGACTCAAGAACAACTTGCATACATTTTCACTAAGGCAGTTGCTAAAGTCCATTTTTTGAAACTTCAAGATCAGATTGTGAGCCCTCTCAACATCAAGGGGGAGTATGTTGGTAATTGATGCAGGATTATACAATCTTGTCAATCCATTGACATAATGCAATCTATTTGCAGTTTTCTTTTCTGTGAGTTAGTGTGAGTTAGTGTTTAGATATAGATTGTCTGACTAAATAATGCATGAGTTGTTTTCCAAAATAAATTGTTGTAAGCATTCAATGAGGAGCATCTAGCTATTTGTTCTATGAGGCTATGTATTGTTATGAAAATCAAGGTTGATCGCTGGTGAATGCCTCTTTTCTATTCAACTACCTCAATAATAATTTCTTCTCTCTTTATGCATGAACTATAAGCGTGATTCTATAATATTGTGATTTAATCATTTGCTATAATGTTGTATTGTTCTAATTGAATGATTATCTAGTCCAGAAATAAGTCTACATAGATCCTTCAAATTTGTATGGAGATACAAAAGCTAGAAAACCAAAACTTAACTTTACCATGAAAAAGAAAGAAATGATATGCCAAAAAGAAAAAATGATTTAACATTGTTAACGACTCCATTAGAGCAAAGAAATTGGAGACACATTTACTATTGTTGGCAATCATGTTGGTTTCTCCATACCACTCGTTGAGACAAGAAGAAGTCATATATATATAATATTCATACTAGGTTCAGTCAACAGGTGAATGTTGTTCGGTAGTGTAAAACACTGATCAGCAGGATGGAATTTAATGGACAAATTTGCTTGTCCCAGGACTATTTACCCATCACATACTCTTCAAAATTTTGGATTACCATTAACCTTTTTCCATGAAACTTTTATAGTGTAAAGCACTGATCAGCAAGGATGGAATTTAATAAGAAAATTTGTTCATCAGTAAGGGATTTACCCTTAAAAATTCTGGATGACCTTTAACTTTTTTCCTTGAAAATTTTAGATGACTTTCAATCTTCTTCTTTGAAATTGTGAAAGCTATATATATAGTAGTGTAAAACACTGATTAGCAGGGATAAAATTTAATGAGCAAATTTGCTTGTCGCTAAGACCATTTACCCATCACATACCCTTAAAAATTTTGGCTGACCATCAACCTTTTTCTTTAAAACTTTCATAGTGTAAAGCACTAATCAGCACGGATGGAATTTAATGGGCAAATTTTCCCAGGCGATTTACCTCTCACATATTGTTAAAAATTCTGGATGGCCTTCAACCTTTTTCCTTGAAAATTTTGGATGACTTTCAACTTTCTTCCTTGAAATTGTAAAAACCAGTAATTAAGTTGTCAAAATCGCATTTCATTTTGAAATTCCTACTTGCCGACCACCAATGACACAGGTTAAGCAATATTGTTTCATTTTGAAATTCCTACTTGCTGACCACTAGTGACAGGGTAAGCAATATTGTTAGATCCGGAACAGTATAATAAGATAAGATTCACTAGCACAGTCGCTAACTCGTGGCTGAAAATGCTAAAAGGTATTGGTTGAGAACGTGTGTTCCAATATAAAACGTTTGTGGTAATCTGAAAAATTTGTCTACATTAGGTTGATAAATGGAACGCGTGGCAATTACATATCTTTACAGTAATTTTTTAATATAATTAGGTAAATGTTAAAAAGTAAACATATTAACGGTTGCCTTGATAAATGAAAGGAAGTTATGAACAATAAATCTGACCTATTGATTTTGGAGGACGACTAAAAATATGCCAGCATCTTCAATGCATAATCAGATTAGGGTTTAAGATTAAATAAGGTTAAAAAATCATTAATTGTGCCCATTATCAATAGGTATACGCCTTTAGACGTAACAAGTTTAATCATAAGCTGATTCACTTCAAAATGGAAGCATAACTTTTAAGTATAGATCCAGGTTATGATTGCATTATAGGACTATCTATGCAATCCTAACACGTCACACGGAATGACAGTCAAGCTAGTAAAGAGTTAGGTGTAATGGTGCATGTGCTCGCTGATCTAACAGAGATCTCAGAAACAACTGTGTAGTCCTCGAATGAAGGGGCCATTGAAGCTTAAAAGTACATGCCCGATGTCTGGTCTTTATCTTGTGCAACAGGATCACGCAGACACAATGGAAACTTGAGAGGTGTACCTGTTACACGGTCATATCATTGGTTCATCAAAAGACGTTCAGAGATAGTGTATTCAAAATTTGAAATGCCGTATGACTAGTACCTGTAACAGTTAATAGATCTAGCTTCTGACTGCATTATAAGACAATTTCTGTGGCCATTTTATATGGTAACGTCAGTTACTTTAATTCAAAACTCTGTCATTTACTGAAATCCTAACACGTCACATGGAATCACGGTTCCGCTAGTAAAAAGTTAGGTATAATAGTGCATGTGCTCGCTGATCTAACAGAGACCTCAGAAACAACTTATCCCTCAAAATAAGTTAATCTTATAAGAAAAGATTTTTGCATTGAACTAAAATTCTAACATTAATTTAGAAAAATACTAAATAAATATTATATATATATATATATATATATATATATATATATATATATATATATATAGTTTTATAATATATTTGTATTATCATTTTTTTATTTTTAAAAATAATTTTATAATTTTGAATGTAAAAAACATCGAATTAAATTTATTAAATTTATTTTATTATAATTTAATATATATTTGATCTACAACATTATTATAAATATTTCTTTTTATATTTAATTTTAATTTTATAAAATAATAATACAAACTTAAAAATATTAAAATTAAATATAATTAAATAACAACAATCCCTTAAAATCCATTCTAATATAAACTTCCACAATTTTAATATAAAGAATAATTTATATATATAATTTTATTTCAGTTTTAAATATATAATTAGATTTATGATAATTAGTTGATAAAAATATTTTTTGATTTTTTTGAAAGGATATATACACTTTTAATTAAATACTAATTTAGGGATGAGGACAAAGGGGTAGAGGATTGGAGTGGAGGTTTGAGTAAGGATTTAAATCTGAAAGAGAGGATTTAGGAAGCTCATGAGTTAACAGTTGAGAAAAATAAGTGTATGGGATCAAGGATAAAGAGTAAGTGAAATCCGGGTTCGATTCAAGGACATAAGAAGATGAGAAAGAGCCATAATAAACATTTTTCCACATGTGCTTGTATTTTCAACCATACATTCATCATTATGAAAAATTTGTGAATCTAAATAAAGGAGATGTTCAAGGATTGGAAGGTGTATATTTTTTCTTTGACAAAGCCGATGCAAGGTTTTCCTTAAAAAGGTCAAGTTTAAGAAGTTTCCCATAATAGATGATTTGGGTGCAATCTTATCTAACTTATTCTACTTCATGAGAAGGAAAATGGTGAGTGGTGGACTCATTAGAGTAAATAATGTATTCTATAAGAATCTTATCTAACTTATTCCACTTCATAGGAAGGAAAATGGTGAGTGGTGGACTTAATAGAGTAAAGAATTTCTTCTATAAGAATGTAAGGAAGAAAAATAGCATAATTAAACCCTTTTTGAAGAAGAATGATGTAATTCAAGAGATGATAGATTAATGTAAGGAAGAAAAATAGCATAATTAAACCTTTTTTGAAGAAGAATGATGTAATTCAAGAGATGATAGATTAATGATCATAGATGCTTAAGGTAGGGATGAGGAAAGGGGGTAGAGGATTGGAGTGGAGACTTGAGTAAGGATTTAAATCTGAAAGAGAGGATTTAGGAAGCTCATGAGTTAAGAGTGGAGCAAAATGAGCATATGGGATCAAGGATAAAGAGTAAGTGAAATCAAGGTTCGATTCTAGGACATAAGAAGATGAGAAAGAGCCATAATAAACATTTTTCCACCTGTGCTTGGATTTTCAACCATACATTCATCATTATGAATTTTTTTTGAATATAAATAAAGGAGATGTTCAAAGATTGGAAGGTGTTTATTTTTTCTTTAACAAATGTTGCTTCTAGGAAAATAATGTATATTTCTTAATAATATTTTTCTTAAAATATTTTTTCCATTTAATTATAATGTAATTCTTTGTTAATGGAACTTGATTGATTAGTTAAATAGAATGATAATTTTATTTTATCAAAATTTAATTCTCAGTTATATGTTCATACAGTTTGTGCTCGCAAATTGGTTATATAGATATAATCCTAAACCCTAATACCATGTTCTACTCATTTTCATTGTTTTTTTACTCATTATATCCATTACCATCATTTATTGGAAGAAGTTAATTTTGTAATAAATAATTTTTTTTTCATAATAATAAAAATCTTTACTACGATCCAAGATATGTGCATGGTGGAACAATGCTCATAAAGGATTTACTCAATTTTAAGACTCAACGTCATCAAAATTTTGATGAAAATTCCAAATCAATAAAACATCTAACCTTATGTGTTGCTAGATTCTCACAATTGAAGGGAAGTTTCTTACAATATTAGATTACTCAATTATTATTATTGTTATTATTATATGATTATGATGACCATGAATATATTGACAACACGAATGGAGATGACTACTCTTAAAATGTCGACTCTATTGTTTACTAATAACTTCAAAACACAAAATAGATTTTCATTAGAGGGAATTTTAACTTTAAAGTGATCTCATAAGAGAGTCTAAGAAAATGATAAAATAATGCCATGATAGGACTCAACCCACTATGTACCACGTGGAGATACTAGTTATGTTGTTTCTTCCCATTATCAGTGTTACACCTTTGATATTTTATATAGTTTCGATAGTGACTTCAATCCTTAAGAATCAAAAACTGCTTCTAAGACCCGGGGCCATGAAACCTATTCAATCTTTTTCCCCAAAAGAAAAAATGAAAAAATAAATCATAATTTCTATTCGAGATGAAATGAAATTACATTCTGCATATACATATAGCATAAACCAAAAGAGTAACTTTCTTTGGAAAAATTAAAAAAAGAAAATATTAAATCCTCTAAAAAAGAATTTGGCTTGGAATTTAACATCAAAGGAACAAAAATGTTTAGAGTTGTGAATCGGAAAAGTAGAAACCACAAGACCTATAAAAATCCTACATCATCAATTGTGTGCAACAAAGAAAAAAAATCATCTTTTGTATTGTGTTGATACCAAACGTTGGGAATTAAAAATGGAGATGATAATGAACTTTAAGAATTAAAAATTGAGAGAACCCTTTCATTGAGAATTGTGCCATCCCTATCTTCCTTTACCAACCAAGTGTCAACAACTAATTGGATGCCCTCTTTTGAAAGGGAATCAACCTCAAAGTTGAGCTCTCTTTAGACATGAAAGAAAGAAATTGAGTTAAAAATTGTTGTAATTCTTTTCACCTCTTAAAAAATAGGGTTATGAACCAAATTACCCATCCTAAAATCCCTTTATCCAATTTATAACTACTGATGTGTCCTCAATTATCCACGTCATGTGAAGACCTTTATTTGCTAGCAGTTTTAATAATAGCTTCAAAGCCAAAGTTATGCATAATTGTTGGTAACATCTCATAGGCCAACGTTGAAACTTATAATAAGAGTTTCACTTAGTAATATAATGCTCTAGCCCCACAAACAGGTGGGGTGCCTTGGCTGAAACCATCAAACTAACTCATGGATCAACTGCCTTGGATGCTTTGTCAATGAATCAACCTTAAACTTTCAAAAACATATATGATTTGAGAAGAACATTATAAAGGTGGAATGGACCTCTTCTCAAATATGTCGACATTTATGGAAAGCCAGATGCCCCGAGACACAATTAATGGAAGAGCCTTGTATTCTTTTAACTCTTGCTTAAATGTAGCCAATGCCTAAGGAAATATACAATAAACTTCCCTTGCCAACTACCCTTAACACCTATCGCATTATCCATGTCATCCCATAACTTGTTAATGTATGTACAAGATATAAGTAAATGGTTTATTATTTCCTCTTCACCTTTGCATAAGTGCACCTGCTAGGTCCGTGATGTTTCTTTTCTACAATTCTTCTTAATTTAATTATTTATTCATTGTAGAAAACCACATAAAAATCTTATATTTCAAAGGACTTCTTATCTTCTATAGTGGCTTCCACAACCATTGAGTCTCCTTGGAATCCATAGGAAAACATGGGTTTATATCTTAATCTTGAAATGTAATACATCAAGGATGGGTTTTTAGACCATACTAGTTCATCCTCTACTTCTCCAGTACGAATATGACGTTTTTAGACCATACTAGTTTATCCTCTACTTCTCCAATACGAATACGACTTACCTTTAATTTTGCAATATAGGTATCCTACTGCTCACCTTCGTACCCTTCTAAACCTAGGAGGTATGTATATTTTCATTCTTGTTTCCAAATAGTTGTAATTTCTAAATATGTTTCTTGAGCCAACTTATAAATACCCAACCCTCTAAGAGAGACAATGTAATTCCCATAATCACTAAGTCAAATACCAACCATGAGTTCCCGCAGAAGTAACATTTTTTTTTTAAATAAGAAAAACAAGACAAGAAGTAACTCATTCGTTACACACCTACTTCTTTCATTACAACTCAAAAAAATTATATCAAGGTTAATCACATTCTTTTTCTTCAATTCACTCTTCCTATTCCATTCAAATCCACAAGAAAGGTTTAAGTTAGAGTTAAGCTATTAATAAGAGACCACACATATATTCCCAATTTGAGTGATCCACAATCCAACACAATCCTTTGTAGTAAACTCATTTCCTATGAGATGGTAATCATACATATTATGGGAAACATTGATTCTAACCCAATCATTTAAAAATAAGATGAAATATGCAGCCCATAATGATATCGAGTTGTGTAGTGCCCCTCTAAATGATGTCAAAGAACCCAAAACAACTAGGCGAGAAAAACCCCAAAAGAAAACATTTGTTTTATATACTCGTAAACTCAACTTGAACCGAAATCCTCAAACATGTAACTATCAATCTTATGGAATCTATTAATTAATTAACATCTTTCATACATCATTATTCAATACATTTGATTATTACAACAAGTTGTAAGATGTGAACAACTGAGAACAATATCAAGCCTAAATTCCTTCAAAGGATTCACACTTAGGATATAAGACTAAATTTCTTTGAGTTAATTTGGTTTTCATCCTCACTTACTAACGAATATAATATTTTCACTAACTCATTAATCATTAGAATTCATCAAAATAACCTACAACCATAAATTGATTAAAATGCTTCTTTATAATATATATCACACTAGTTTATCAATTCATTTAAGAAACAATCAGAGAATCATATAATTGGTTGAGGTCTTTTATCAGTCATGCAATATGCAATCCCTTGCATGGATTATGTTTTAAGCCTTAAATAAATTAGATATGTTGAATTATTTTATAGGTAATTTAAATTAACTTCATATTCAGGTCTGAAATTGACCCCAAGTATCATCAGCCCCATTTCTGGATATATCCAAGAAATTTCCAAGTGTAAATCATACAAGATTATTTAGAGAATATACTTTTCCTAGTTGAGGTGTTTCATCAAACTCTTTGTGTGCAAACATGTATACAATCAATTTGCACACATATACTTACAATAGTTTAGGTATACATTCCTTGGAAGATTTTTCAAAGAAAACATGGAAAAAAGCACTTGAGATAACAGATAAAACCCCCACAGAACAACCAACTATTCCCCAAAACTACCTAGACCACGAATTTGGGTTCTAAAAAATCTACAGGCAAATTGAAAATGGGGTTTATATGTTCAAATGGTACAGATTCCCCCTGAAGTTACTCTAAAACCGAACATAAACACCTATAATTTTGTTTGATCAAAATCAGAATAACACACATGGTTTACTAATCTAAATTGCCTCAAACGGCTTATAGATTAAAAATCACATAACCAAGTTAATAAAGAAAAATAAAGTCATAGAAATACGAGACTCTGATTTGGCCAAAATTACATAGAACATGCTTAGAAATTTTTTCAAACATATTACAGGCAATACCAAACTTCAACCACATAAGAAGAAACCCACACAACTTTGTCTTGTTTCCCATGGTAGCTCAATCAGTGGTTTCCTCGGTCGAATTAATCATACATAACATAAACTACATGTTTTCAAGCCATGTAAATGCTCATAATTTCACAATTAAAACAACAATCAATCATTCCTAACTTCTTTCCAAAATTTTCCCCAATGAAGGAAATTTTTTTCATTCAAGGATTTTTCCAAACACTTAGAAAACATCCTCTGAATGTTTATGTGAAGTAAAACTAACTATCAGATTTCTATTTTTTTATTTTGTGAAAGAATACTAAAGTAATTAAACTCAACATAAAAATACTAGCTTACCTCACTTTCGTAGTTGTACTTATCCCCATGGCTTCTTGGGGATTGTTGGGCATGCTAAAACAACCCTGCTTCTATATCTTCTTAGTAAATACTAAGATATTCTCCAATGCAATTTCCAGGCACATATAGAGGACAAAATTAGAGTTAACACAACAAATTCTCATGCAGAGGTGAGTGATGTTAGTTTTTGAATAAAATCCATATACATTAATAAGACCAAATTAACCAAATCTAAATAAAAATAAAAATAGAAACATTTCTCACCCAAATATATTATACCTGAAAAAACCACAACTCTCTCAGTTCCAACATCGTTCCATCCATCATCTTGTTTCCTTGGCCAACTCTCATGATTCCAACCAGTTTCCTCCTAGCCATACTCGAGGAAAAAATCTTTCCTTGAGACCCCCGAGTTGTGTGGTCTCATAACTAGTTTCGGTGCAAAAAGTACTTAGTATGGAGGTTACCATCCATTGATAAACATCCATATCCACATTACCAGCTTCCTTCCAGAACCCATTTCCATTACAATTCATATTTATGTTCTCTAGCAAAATTTTGGCAACATTTACTTACTCTCCCTCTATTTATAGCCCTAGTGAGGCTAGCCACCTCACTCCCTTCATGCAAAATTAATCTTTTTTTCTATTCAATTTATTTTCTTATTCATTATTATTCATCACCCCCCCTTGATGTGTCAATGCCTCTAATTTTTCTTAATTATTTATATATTTTTTAAATAATTCATCTTGTAATAAAATAATAGTATATTCCAGAGACCCCTCAAAGTGGCTAATTATTTTATTGATTAATTCAATTGTGGGGTCCTTTTAGGTTACCTTAGCTTAGTTTGTGACTGTAAGGATTTGTTTTTGGGGAGTAAGGTCATCTCACCTCAATGCATGCCCCCCAATCATAATCATCACATATATTTTGCAAAGAGACACTCCACACCTCTGTTGAGACTCTACATCTTTGTTGAGACTCCATGCCTTTGTTGAGACACCACGTCTCTACTGAGACTCCACACCTCTATTAAGGGTTCACTGGATATGGTCCACACCCATTTTTTGGCATGTTGGCAAGGCTTCACCATGTACCATGCACAAATATGCACCCAAGCATATCAAATATATCAAAATATAATATAACTTAATCAAATTCAAGTGACATGTTACCCTTAACAAGTTTTTGGCTTTGCAAGTAGACTTTTGCAGTCTCTCCAATTTTATCCAAATAATTTGTAAGTCGGGATTAACCAAATTTCAATCATTTTTATATTCCCTTAATTCTCTATGGTTCTTACTGTCAGACTCCCACCCTGGAGTTCTCTCAGACAGACGTGTGCATTTGTGTCATCCTTTAGATGACCCATTACTTGCACCACTCAAATCAAATGAAATCATATTATAGTATATGCACATAGATATAAACTCTAATAAAAAATAGCATTTAATGAAATTCTATTGGTTTCATTAATCTTATGTAGCATTTAGTTTGGCTTCCACATCCTTCCACTTATTCTGTCAACTCTACCTAATACTCTTGTGGTTTTTTCAACCTGTCTCAATTATATTTTCTTAATATCATTAGTAATCATCTATCAACATATGATCAAAGTATATCATCCAAGCATCCAAGCATCCAAGCTATCATTCATTACTCCATCTCAGTAAGTAATCACATCATCATTATGTTACACATCTACCTACTTGATAACTAGGAATACATAAAAAAACATCCTTAGAAACCATTCCACACATCACAAGTATAGATACCCATCATATCTATATAGTTAAAACCCGTGAACACATTAATGAATCTAGGGTTAATCTCCTTATTCTATGCCAAATAGAATTAGGCAAGGAGGCACATTACAAACAATAAGATTATAAGGAAATTTATATACATCTCCACTCCCTGTCCATGGAGTAGATCCTACCTTAACCTTTTCTCCATTTCCCACCCTCCATTCCTACTAGTGTCCAATGAGAGGGAAGGATAAACAATGTCTTTCCACACTCTAGAAATATTATGGATATTCTTTGAAGGGCTCCTAATCTACTCTTATACAATGTAAGGTTTAATGTATTTTTGAATAATGACTTGAGTTCAAAGGCCATTTTTTGATATAAGACTCCATAAACCCTTGGTTGCTAGGGCCTTTCTAAAATGATGGATACTTTTAAGACCCAACCCCCCATGTCATTTGGTTTATCTATGGACCACTATTTAACCAAGGGAATGCCTTCTCCTTCTCTCTTTCTAGACCATAAAAACATGAATATTTTCTCTCTAATCTTTTCTATAACTCCTTTAGGGTTGTATTTCAAAGAGTGCCAGTAAATTGGAATTGGTTACAATACAAATTCACTAGAATTACTCTCCTCCCCCCATGGAGATATATTTATTGCATTACAGATTTATTGTCTTTTCTACTTTTTCTGGAATCCATTTCTAATCATTAATCCCATAATCATTAGGCGTTAAGAGAAACCCTAAGTATTTGAAACCGACTTGAAATTTAATATGTCGATATGGAAAAAACTGAAGTGAAAACCTAATTTGATCATTTTCTAACCCATGAGAATGGTTACATACACAACAACCTCTATACATCGTTCAGGCTACAAGGTACCTCAAAAACACCAAAAACATTTCTCTCTGATACCAAAATTGTTTCTCTAGCTAGCTATATAATTCAATAGCAGAAGAAAAACTATAGTAGCCTTAAATATTCAATTTTTAATCTTTAGACATGAATGTAGTCATATAATGCTTTCATCCATAATCATGCAAATTAAATCCCTACACACCAAAGTGAATAATTAGAAAATAATAAAATGTATAACTAAAACATAAAAACATGGCATTTCATGACGCATTTATATTACTCGTCTTTTTGACAAAATAATCGTCTAATTGGTTGAAAATGAAGGGCATTCCTCCTATCCCTAGGAACTCTATCACACTTAATCTTTATATGACAAAGGTCACCCCAGAGTTGAGGCTATAAATCCAAACGAGTGAATTTCTAAGATCTGGCTCTAAGTCTTCTTGCTCATCCCAAAACCCAAAAAACATCATATGCTATAAACCCCTATACAAATCCTAATCAACCAACACTCTTCCCCCTCAATGTGCACAACATTGGGAATGGGATCCCATTGTTTGTTAAATATTCCCTTAGAAATCTCTATATTGGGACTCCAGGGATTCTTAGCTATAGGACATCACCTTGGAGTAGGACATGTGTAGCCTTGGTGTACTACTTCACTTGTGTAGGAATACACGTGCTTGTTGTAGGTTGCATGTATGGACTTGGGATCACAATATATAATTAACCTCCCCCCCACCCCACACACACATACCTTCTCATTCATATATTATACTCTTCACTTTGTGCTTGAGTTTCATGAAGAAACACTAGGAGGAGTTATGAAGTCTATAGAGAACCTCTTAGTTTGGAGCTTGATCCTTGTGAGATATTAGGGTTTACTCTTGTGAAGATGATGTTGATGATTATCACTCATTCATTATTATTTCAGTTTGTTTAAAGATGTGACAAAGAGCAGGAACACATTAGCCATATTCTCTCTCTTAGATATTCATTTTTACTTAATCACTATCTCTCACAGAGTCACTACGGTTTCATGATATTCTTAGAGCACCTTGAAGTCTAGGGTTAGGGTTTCATCCCTTGGAGGTTTGAGATTAGGGTTTTTAGATGAAATCCTAGGTGTATTTGGTGAAGAAGAAGAGAATATGGTGTCTTGAATTGGAGGACTTGTTTGAGTGATTCATGCATGTTGGAGCTCCTTGGTTGAGCTAAGGTTTTTCTTGATTTTCCCTAGCTAGGGTTTTCAAGAGCTAGTGGATTGTAGTAACCTTGTGATAAGGGAATGGTATGTACAACAACTTCATCGTATACATATTAATGAAGTTTTCAGTTGTCCAATACTTGTGTAAATTGTAGATTTGATTTTCGAGCATCTATATTCCTCTTGATTTGTTATCTACAACTATATATGTGTTATTC
Source organism: Picea engelmannii (assembly GCA_009831015.1). NCBI lineage: Eukaryota > Viridiplantae > Streptophyta > Pinopsida > Pinales > Pinaceae > Picea > Picea engelmannii. The sequence continues at coordinate 204,706 of ML790585.1, read as the reverse complement.
ATTTGACTTAAGTAAAGGGAAATTATGTAAGTGATTTAACATTGTAATTGAAGAAGTTAAGGATTGTTTTAATGTCATTACTGTTGTAAGAGAGAGTTTTAAGATCTGATTTATGCATGATAAGTGTTACACATAAAAAATGCTCACTTTGATAGTGTCGCAAGTGTCGTCATTACAAAGGTCGCAAGTGTCGCATTTTGCTCACAAGGTCGCAAGTGTCGCAAACATCAAACAAAGCATACTGCCATGATGCCTATGTCTTGCCTATAACGACACGAGAAGGACACTTGAAACACCTCTAACATATGATTTGGAAGAGAAGAAATGAGTCAGCAGGCTTGCAAACCTTTTGCCATCTGAAAGCACCTCAAAAACTGAGTTTTTGGAGGGGAGCGCTCCCCTATACCTCTTATGGGAGCACCGATGCTCCCCCTTACACTGTCAGGGAGCGTTATAAATCTCCCATGGCCCTTTTGAGGGAGTGCTATAGATTTTGAGAGCATTGGCGCCCCCCTAAATCCTACTAGGGAGCGCTACAACGCTCTGATGGCCCTTTTGAGGGAGCGCTACCTATTCTGGGCAGTTGTTAAGCTGTTGAGATGAATGGGGGAAGGATCTTTTCATTCTTGGAAGGCAGTTGAGCTCGAATCCATAGTCCAGCCATGATCCTAGGGCAGATCCTCAACTGAAGGAGGAAAATCCTCAACTTCCCCAAGGATATCTCAAGTTGTTGAGCCTCTCCAAGGCTATATAAGAAAGCTTTCTAATGGTGAAAGAGGATTGGAAATGGAGAATTACACCAAACTTATGATCTCATAAGTGGTGCTGAAAGGGGAAGAATTGCTAGCATCAAACCTATGATCTCATAGGGAATACACAGTCAGTCAAAGGAGAAGTGATCAGTGAAGCTTCTATCATCCAGGTTGTGGATCTTTCGAGAAAAGGTTAGACAAAGGGGACTTGATGAAGCTGTCGCATTCGCATCTACGATTGTAAGTACTGTTATCGTTATTCTCATCAATATGACATGCTTGGCCTGTTTCTTTCTAGTTTGTGTCTGATCTCACATGAACCTATCATTGATAGATAGATCTGTTTTCAAGCTAACATCAATAGAGTAGGAAGCGGTCGTACTTTGTTTGTCTACAGGACTTAGCGAGGAGCGAGAGTTCGGAGCTCTATTTGGAGCGTGCAGGGACAAACATCGATAAAAAGATATTTCTATTCTCCGTCCTTCTCATGTGCTAGTTTGTATGGATTTGAAAGAAAGTCAGTGTCCACGTTAAGCACTTTTTGTCTTAGAGTAGGGTCTAGCTCTTTGAGGCAATCTACTTGTCCGTAGGGAGATTTTCCTACAACAGAAACTGGCGACTCCGCTGGGGAGTCCTCAAATCGAAACTTCTTGTTTTGATTTCTCCTCATAGACCTTGTTTTACCCCTTGATCATTTCAGACTTGGTTCACTCCTCTTTTGATTGGTTTCATGAGCTGATTGGCTCCCTACCCCATCACACCCAACCTAATTGTCGAGATTGAACTACATGTTTTGGATTTTTTGACACTTTTGGGAGTTTTTGAACCTGGCGCCCCTGTCCCTGTGTTAACAGAGTGCCAACGCTCCCCAATAGCCTTACACAGAGTGCTATAACGCTCCTTGTCCTTGACAACAGAGCGTCAGTCCTCTTTTGCCCAATAAACCCCCCAGAATTGTTTTTTCAGGGTTTTGCCTCTGTGTTTCTCTTGCTGGGTCACCTTGTGAGCCAATACTTCTTCCTTTCCAGCCTTGACATCTGTCTTCTTTGAAGAACAAACATCTTGCTATTTGGATTTTGTAGCCTTCTTCACTATTATTGTTGAGTTTTTTCTGTCATTTGGAGTTTGAAACCCATACATTGTCTTTCTCTCCTTTTTCGACTGAGCAAAAAACTCTGGTGATGGTCATCAAAGGCCTACAGGTCTTTTCATTTGGTTTTAGTTAAGATCATTGTTCTTCGACATTTCTTTTGGTGTGAAGTTATTGATTCTTCTTTGATTGTTCCTTTTCTTTCGCTTCTCGTTTTGATCACAATGAGAGGGTGTATCGTTTGTACGTTTCTTGCTTGTGTTGGTCTGATTTTCATTGATCCAAAAAGATAATTAGCAAGACGAGCATTGTTTTGAATTAATCATTATTCATATACAAACAAAAAAAGTACATCTTATTGATTAGTTTGCATATTAGTTTTCATTTCTAAAATGTTGTAGCATCATATTAGATTTGATTGAGAACAAAATTGATTAAGGGCATTCCTTATCAAGTGTTTGATAGTGAAAATGACTCTTCTTCTCTCCCTTAAATAGGTATTCATTGAAAAGAAATGATTTCTTATCATATTTCATGCATATTTTTGGGAATTGAGTCATCATTCCATCAGTTTCACTTTCGTACACCCTCTGAGTAAACAACAGCCATTAAAATCAACGCTTAACTAAAATTTATCAGACTTTTTATATCTTTGTTAGCAAACCTACATTAGTTTAAGGTGTAGGGCTTTGGAATAGGTTGAAAGGATAAGTTTCCAAAGCTATCAAACAAACAGTAACATCATGAGTTAAGGAGAGTCAAATCCAATCATCGTATAAGTCTGCCTGGGATACCCCTCTAACACAGGGGTTACGCACGAGGTCGCACTCGGGTGAACTACGGGGACTAACCCTCCGTGGTTTAACTGATTGTGGTGGTCAGATTGTATTATGGGGATCGCTTAAAGGTAAATCCACAATTACTGCGTGGAAGCCTTTTAATTGATTTCGAGCTTGATACCCTGCCCGTACGTTCGGATCGGACTGTCGATTGTTCCCGCCCAGGGGCTGACTGCGAATTGGTAACCTTAGTGGCTATAATATTTAGGGTCTTATACAAGGTGACAGTGATGGGAAGTCTCACTGTACCTGGAGCAGACATTGGTCAAACTGACTCGGGCTCCTTGGAGGGTAAATCCATAATTACTGCGTGGAAGCTTGCACCAAGGCGTAAGTCCGTTAAGCAGGTCGCCATTGTAACTCTTCCACCCTATCCCCGCCCCTTCTGGACTTGATCACGCGATGTTGGATTTCATCACCAACTAGTTGTTTCATCATAGGAAGGTTTGTTTGATTGTTTGTTTCTTAGATTCTTAGCGTGTGTTGTTTGTTTTACTTAGTGGACCTTAGGTCGAGTCAGTGTTAATGGCATCGAATCCTGGGAGTACCAATGGAGGAACCCCTTCTCCTGGGGAACCTTATACCTTTCCTTCATTTGGAAACTTTGGTCCTCCATATGTTGCCACACTGAGTCTTCCAGGACTCACTATCGGATTACCAGTTTGGTTGTTCCCCACTCCGATGATCCCAAATCCTCCCAATGTTTCAGTTGCACCTAATACTTTGGATGTCAATACACCACCCACACATCAAACTCACGTAGACTTTTCACCTTCTTCGTCCATCAAGTCTCCTTCCATTTCTCCTTCTTCGCCTAGTGAAAGCTCTAAAGAAAGTAGCCAGGTTGATCAAAAGAAAGTAGCCAGGTTGATCAAAAGAAGAAGAAACGGAAAGAGAAGAAGAATAAGAACCCAAAAAGGACAAAGGCCCGAACAACATCAGATGTTGTCTCTAAGAAACCAATTACTGTTAATAGTAATGGGAGTGTTGATGAGGTCAACAAGATTAAAATGAAGAATCCAAAACCCAAATTCCCTTGCAGCCTTTGTAAGGGTGACCACTTTCTGAGGGATTGCCCCAGTCTTATCCAGGTCCTAGAAATGTGGTCCTCCACGTCATCGGCCTCTGTCAGTCATGTCGATGATACCCCGTCAACTAGTGATGTTCAAGTTGGGAAAAAGAAGAAAACTGTCAAGTTCCCTTGCATGTTATGTAAAGGTAATCATTACTCTCACCTTTGTCCTTGCATGGACGAGGCTTCTTCTCTTTTGGAAAAACTTCAACTTCCAAAAGGTTATTGTAAGCTTTCCTCTGACCCATCATTGGTTGATGGACTGGTCAATCCGGTTCCATCCCCGGTTAGTCCGGTTGACCAGGTAGTCAATCTAGTTTCCTCCTAAATTGAACCACAAACCCAAGTAATTGATCCAGTTCTGTCATCGATTAGCCCCACTCTTCATCAAAAGAGTGACACCAAAGTGGTCGATCTGTTTTCATCCTCGGTCGATCCCACTCTCTCGTTAGAGAGTGACACCAAAGCGGTCGATCTGTTTCCACCCGTCGACCCCATTCTTCCCTTGGAGAATGAAACTCAAGTGATCGATCCAGTTCTGCCATCGGTCGATCCCATTCCTCTATTGCGGAATGTCAAAGTGACTGATCCAGTCCCTTCCTCGGTTAGTCCCACCCTTCCTCTGAAGAGTGCCAAAGTGATCGAGCCAGTTTCTCCATCGGTCGATCCCATTCCTCCATTGAGGAATGTCAAAGTGACTGATCCAGTCCCTTCCTTGGTTAGTCCCACTCTTCCTCTGACGAGTGCTAAAGTGGTCTATCCAAGTCCACCATTGGTTGGTCTGATCCAATCATCAATCGATCCTACTCTCTCTCTAGAGAGTAAACCCGATACTGCCCATGTTTTTCTCGTTAATACAGACTCTACCGTATCGGGGGGCATTCCTCCTTCTCCTGTGAAACCTCCTCCAAGTAACGAGGACATCCTTTTTGATTCGGGTGTGCTAACTAGACCTCGTCTTCCCTCCCACATTCCTTTCCATATTACAGTACAGGTTCGTGGTCGGGATGTTCCTCAAACATTGATATATGAAGGTGCGTCCGCTAGTATTTTGTCTTCTGTTGCTTGGTACGCTTTGGGTTGTCTGCAGCTTGCACTGGTTACACAGAATCTGTTAGCTTTTAACAGAAGAACTAGTCAACCTTTAGGGATCCTTCCTCAGTTTCCTGTAACTTTGGGAGGGAAAAATGTCTTTATCGGTGTCATGGTAGTCCGAGACCCCTTGGATTTCGCTTTACTCCTTGGGCGGGATTATGTCTATGCTATGAAAGCTATTGTATCCACCCTTTTCCGTGTGATATCTTTCCTCACGATGGAAGAATTGTGACTATTGATCAACTTTCATTCATCAGCCTCGACTGGGTTACCTCCCTAAGTGGTTCTTATATGCAGATAGTATCAGCCCCGCCGCATGTCAATTATGTGGCGTTGTCTCCCATGACCTCAACTTCCGATGATTTGGATCCGGTAGTTGACATGGTTATCTCTTCGGTAGGGTTATTGGAGCTTGATCTCCTTACCCCTGTCACGACCTTCGACATGTGTTCCTTCCAGAGTGATTGCCTTCCATTCGGAGAAGATCTCTTGGAAGCCATGACTGAGTTTTGTCCTTTGACATGGTACCCTTCTAGAGCATTATCCTCTTGAAAGCCATGATCAAGAAACCACGAGCATAGTTTCTCTTCTCTGTGGCAATCTCGTTAAAAAATGAAACAAAGGCCACTAGCTTTCATGCTGGGGGCATGTCACGAGCATAGTTTCTCTTCTCTGTGGCAAGCTCGTTAAAAAATGAAATAGAGGCTTTGAGCATGGTTTTCCTCTCTGTAGCAAGCTCGTTAAAAAATGAAACAACAATCTGGGGATCGAACCTGGAACCTTGAGCATAGTTCTTTTCCTGTGTCAAGCTCGTTAAAAATTGAAACAATCACCTCTCCCTTCAAGTTGAGTCTTTCGCTAGATCTCGTAGATGTCGAGTCGAGTCTTTCGTTAGGTCTCGTTTTTTAGCCTTCATTTCATCCACCTATATCCTTTTTCTCCATCTAGCATAGAAATTGGTGACAACCTCAAAGTCGATGAATGAATTGAATCTTGGGGGGCATGTCTCCAGCCTTTGATGATCATTCTGGAGTCAAGTCACCAGCTTTCAAGCTGGGGGCATACCAAGCTTAGTCTTTGTTCTTTCTCGTGCTCGTAAATACACGAGAATGAAACCTGGTAAAATTTTATCTCTTTTTCGGACCCGTACGGATACATGGACACATGAAAAAGGAACCCCCCTAGAGTCTACGTTAAACCCTTTTAAGCCTCTCTAAATATGAAAAGATTGTCGAGTGACCTTGCTTCCTTTCACACTCGTTAAAAGGTTAGAAAGGGCGTCTTTAGAGCGATAGTTTATCTCTTTTTCGGTCTCGTTAGACTACTGTACGAAAAAGGAACTGAGAGAGTTCTCTTTTAAGTGTTTTTCCAAACTCTATAATCCCGAAAAACCTTCGAGTTTTCTGTCTTTGGACTCGTTAAAACACACATCAACAGACCCATATGGGACCGATTCCTTACTTATTTTGGTTCGTTAAACAAAGGAAGAGGAACTTACCGAAGGTGAGTTATATGGAGCATGTGTTATCCTCCTCGAGCTCATTAAATCAAAAAGAGGTACTCATCTATCTAGATGGGGGGGAAATTTAAAGGAGCAAGCCAAGCAGTCTCTTGAGAACATTGTCCAGCAATTCTTAGAGTCACCCTTGAACACGACACTTTGTCATTTGCACATATCATAATCCGCTGAACCTCTGCACTGAGCCAATCCTTTGAGTTCCTTTCACTCCTTTGGGTCACCCGACACAAGTCACAGTACCCGCTACATAGTTTTGGTCCATGTCATGTTTCGCTGTCATGCCTCAGTGTTCAAGGGAAGTATTTGCCTCGAGAGTCAGCCATCCAAAATATCTTGCCTCAAAACCTGTGTCAGTCCATGTCCATTCGATCTACCAATTACATCTCTATATCCGTTTTGTGTCGTTGATGGGGGATACATCAAGGCCCTCCCTTGACGAGTCTATTCCTATCGACTTCAACACATTATCCGGGAATCAGACTTAGAAACCAATTGGTACTTTGGGACCTGCATGCCTCAATGGCAAGCCTCCTCACATTCAATAGTAGGTTTACATCATTGACCTCTGATCAGATGATTCCACGGATGTTCGACTCCAACTCATCCATTCACATTCGCTGGAATGTACTAGGGTACCTTAGGAATCATTGACATTAATGGTGATCTCCCTCGCACTTGTTAACGGTTTACATCATTGACCAGTAATCAAGTGGTTTCTGCCATGTTTGACATCAGGACATCTATTCACATGGTTAGATTCGTGCTACATTGGGATCGGTAAGAAGACCCTGGGTTGAGTCATCACTTTGATATATTCTTTTCCCAGGTTGCGAAGGAGTTTCTATTGGACAAAGAACACATACACTGTCACATAGATCCACTTCGTATTGGTCGTGGCTATGTCTTGTCATCTCGTAGATCCACTGTGTATTCTTCGTGGCTACGATCAGTTCATGTCATACGAGTATAGATCCACAGTGTATTTTTAGTGGCTATACCTTTTTATCAATACAATTATGGATCCGCAGTGTATTTTATGGCTGCCATATCTTGCAAGTCTTGATCACCCAAGCATAGGTATGCCTGCCTTGGGTTTTGAAACATTTCATGATATTTGTTGGATGTTTGTGTGCAGCTTTTGTGAGGTTCTCTGCATCTATACCCTTGCTTGAAAGTCTACAAAGCATTTCAGTTATCAGTTCCTGTCTTCTAACTTCATACTTTGGGGGGCAATCTGTTACACATCAAAAATACTCACTTTGATAGTGTCGTAAGTGTCGTCATTACAAAGGTCGCAAGTGTCACATTTTACTCACAAGGTCGCAAGTGTCAGATGTTTCTCACAAGTGTCACAAACATCAAACAAAGCATACTGCCATGATGCCTATGTCGTGCCTATAACGACACGAGAAGGACACTTGAAACACCTCTAACATATGATTTGGAAGAGGAGAAATGAGTCGGCAGGCTTGCAAACCTTTTGCCATCTGAAAGCACCTCAAAAACTGAGTTTTTGGAGGGGAGCGCTCCCCTATACCTCTTATGGGAGCGCCGACGCTCCCCCTTACATTGTCAGGGAGTGTTATAAATATCCCCTAGCCCTTTTGAGGGAGCTCTATAGATTTTGAGAGCGTTGGCGCCCCCCTAAAACCTACTAGGGAGCGCTACAACGCTCTGATGGCCCTTTTGAGGGAGAGCTACCTATTCTGGGCAATTGTTAAGATGTTGAGATGAATGGGGGAAGGATCTTTTCATTCTTGGAAGGAAGTTGAGCTCGAATCCCTAGTCCAGCCATGATCCTAGGGAAGATCCTCAATTGAAGGAGGAAAATCCTCAACTTCCCCAAGGATATCTCAAGTTGTTGAGCCTCTCCAAGGCTATATAAGCAAGCTTTCTAATGGTGAAAGAGGATTGGAAATGGAGAATTACACCAAACTTATGATCTCATAAGTGGTGCTGAAAGGGGAAGAATTGCTAGCATCAAACCTATGATCTCATAGGGAATACACAATCAGTCAAAGGAGAAGTGATCAGTGAAGCTGCTATCATCCAGGTTGTGGATCTTTCGAGCAAGGGTTAGACAAAGGGGACTTGACGAAGCTGTCGCATTCGCATCTACGATTGTAAGTACTATTGTCGTTATTCTCATCAATATGACATGCTTGGCCTGTTTCTTTCTAGTTTTTGTATGATCTCACATGAACCTATCATTGATAGATAGGTATGTTTTCAAGCTAAAATCAATAGAGTAGGAAGCGGTCGTACTTTGTTTGTCTACAGGACTCAGCGAGGAGTGAGAGTTCAGAGCTTGATTTGGAGCGTGCAGGGACAAACATCGATAAAAAGGTACTGTTGTTCTCCTTCCTTCTCATGTGCTAGTTTGTATGGATTTGAAAGGAAGTCAGTGTGCACGTTAAGCACTTTCTGTCTTAGAGTAGGTTCTAGATATTTGAGGCAATCTACGTATCCACAGGGAGATTTTACTACAACAGAAACTGGCGACTCCGCTGGGGAGTCCTCAAATCAAAACTTCTTGTTTTGATTTCTCCTCATCGACCTTGATTTACCCCTTGATCATTTTAGACTTGGTTCACTCCTCTTTTGATTGGTTTCATGAGCTGATAGGCTCCCTACCCCATCACACCCAACCTAATTGTCGAGATTGAACTACATTTTTTGGATTTTTTGACACTTTTGGGAGTTTTTGAACCTGACGCCCCTGTCCCTGTGTTAACAGAGCGCCAACGCTCCCCAATAGCCTTACACAGAGAACTATGATGCTCCTTGTCCTTGACAACAGAGCGCCAACCCTCTTTTGGCCAATAAACTCCCCAGAATTGTTTTTTCAGGGTTTTGCCTATGTGTTTCTCTTGTTGGGTCACCTTGTGAGCCAATCCTTCTTCCTTTCTAGCCTTGACATCTATCTTCTTTGAAGAACAAACATCTTGCTATTTGGATTTTGTAGCCTTCTTCACTATTGTTGTTGAGTTTTTTCTATCATTTGGAGTTTGAAACCTATACGTTGTCTTTCTCTCCGTTTTCGACTGAGCGAAAAACTCCGGTGATGGTCATCAAAGGCCTACAGGTCTTTTCATTTGTTTTTAGTTAAGATCATCGTTCTTCGACATTTCTTTTGGTGTGAAGTTCTTGATTCTTCTTTGATTGTTCCTTTTCTTTCGCTTCTTGTTTTGATCACAACGAGAGGGTGTATCATTTGTACATTTCTTGCTTGTGTTGGTCTGATTTTCATTGATCCAAAAAGATAATTAGCAAGACGAGCATTGTTTTGAATTAATCATTATTCATATACAAACGACAAAAGTACATCTTAATGATTAGTTTGCATATTAGTTTGCATTTCTGAAATGTTGTAGCATCATATTGGATTTGATTGAGAACAAAATTGATTAAGGGCATTCCTTATCAAGTGTTTGATAGTGAAAATGACTCTTCTTCTCTCCCTTAAATAGGTATTCATTGAAAAGAAATGATTGCTTATCATATTTCATGCATATTTTTGGGAATTGAGTCATCATTCCATCAGTTTCACTTTCGTACACCCTCTGAATAAACAACATCCATTAAAATCAACGCTTAACTAAAATTTATCATACTTTTTATATCTTTGTTAGCAAACCTACATTAGTTTAAGGTGTAGGGATTTGGAATAGGTTTAAAGGATAAATTTCCAAAGCTATCAAACAAACAATAGCATCCTGAGTTAAGGAGAGTCAAATCCAATCATAGTATAAGTCTTCCTGGGATCCCACTCTAACACAGGGGTTACGCACGAGGTCGCACTCGGGTGAACTACAGGGACTAACCCTTCGTGGTTTAACTGATTGTGGTGGTCAGATCGTATTATGGGGATCTCTTAAAGGTAAATCCACAATTATTGCGTGGAAGCATTTTAGTTGATTTCGGGCTTGATACCCTACCCGTACGTTCGGATCGGACTGTCGATTGTTCCCGCCCAGGGGCTGACTGCGAATTGGTAACCTTAGTGGCTATAATATTTAGGGTCTTACACAAGGTGACAGTGACGGGAAGTCTCGCTGTACCTGGAGCAGGCATTGGTCAAACTCACTCGGGCTCCTTTGAGGGTAAATCCATAATTACTGTGTGGAATCTTGCACCAAGGCGTAAGTCCATTAAGCAGTTCGCCATTGTAACTATTCCACCCTATCCCCGCCCCTTCTGGACTTGATCATGTGACATTGGATTTCATCACCAACTAGTGGTTTCATCATAGGAAGGTTTGTTTGATTGTTTGCTTCTTAGATTCTTAGCATGTGTTGTTTGTTTTACTTAGTGGACCTTAGGTCGATTCAGTGTTAATGGCATCGAATCCTGGGAGTACCAATGGAGGAACCCCTTCTCCTGGGGAACCTTATACCTTTCCTTCATTTGGAAACTTTGGTCCTCCATATGTTGCCACACTGAGTCTTCCAGGACTCACTATCAGATTACCAGTTTGGTTGTTCCCCACTCCGGTGATCCCGAATCCTCCCAATGTTTCAGTTTCACCTAATACTTTGGATGTCAATACACCACCCACACATCAACCTCACGTCGACTTTTCACCTTCTTCATCCATCAAGTCTCCTTCCATTTCTCCTTCTTCGCCTAGTGAAAGCTCTAAAGCAAGTAGCCAGGTTGATCAGAAGAAGAAGAAACGGAAAGAGAAGAAGAAGAAGAACCCGAAAAGGACAAAGGCCCCAACAACATCAAATGTTGGCTCTAAGAAACAAGTTACTGTTAATAGTATTGGGAGTGTTGATGAGGTCAACAAGATTAAAATGAAGAATCTAAAACCCAAATTCCCTTACAGCCTTTGTAAGGGTGACCACTTTCTGAGGGATTGCCCCGGTCTTATCCAGGTCCTAGAAATGTGGTCCTCCACGTCATCGGCCTCTGTCAGTCATGTCGATGATACCCCCTCAACTAGTGATGTTCAGGTTGGGAAGAACAAGAAAACTGTCAAGTTCCCTTGCATGTTATGTAAAGGTAATCATTACTCTCACCTTTGTCCTCGCATGGACAAGGCTTCTTCTCTTTTAGAAAAACTTCAACTTCCAAAAGGTTATTGTAAGCTTTCCTCTGACCCATCATTGGTTGATGGACTGGTTAATCTGGTTCCATCCCCGGTTAGTTCGGTTGACCAGGTAGTCAATCTAGTTTCCTCCTCGATTGAACCACAAACCCAAGTAGTTGATCCAGTTCTGTCATCGATCAACCCCACTCTTCATCAAAAGAGTGACACCAAAGTGGTCGATCTGTTTTCATCCTCGGTCGATCCCAGTCTCCCGTTAGAGAGTGACACCAAAGCGGTCGATCTGTTTCCACCCGTCGACCCCATTCTTCCCTCTGAGAATAAAACTCAAGTGATCGATCCAGTTCCGCCATCGGTCGATCCCATTCCTCCATTGTGGAATGTCAAAGTGACTGATCCAGTCCCTTCCTCAGTCAGTCCCACCCTTCCTCTGAAGAGTGCCAAAGTGGTCAAGCCAGTTTCACCATCGGTCGATCCCATTCCTCCATTGAGGAATGTCAAAGTGACTGATCCAGTCCCTTCCTTGGTCAGTCCCACTCTTCCTCTGACGAGTGCTAAAGTGGTCTATCCAAGTCCACCATTGGTTGATCTGATCCAATCATCGATCGATCCTACTCTCTCTCTAGAGAGTAAACCCGATACTACCCATGTTTGTCTCGTTAATACAGACTCTACCATACCGGGGGGCATTCCTCCTTCTCCTGTGAAACCTCCTCCAAGTAATGAGGCCATCCTTTTTGATTGGGGTGTGCTAACTAGACCTCGTCTTCCCTCCCACATTCCTTTCCAGATTATAGTACAGGTTCATGGTCGAGACATTCCTCAAACGTTGATAGATGAAGGTGCGTCCGTTAGTATTTTGTCTTCTGTTGCTTGGTACGCTTTGGGTTGTCCACAGCTTGCACCAGTTACACAGAATCTGTCAGCTTTTAACAGAAGAACTATTCAACCTTTAGGGATCCTTCCTCAGTTTTGTGTAACTTTGGGAGGGAAAACTGTCTTTATCGATGTCATGGTAGTCCAAGACCCCTTGGATTTCACTTTACTCCTTGGGCGGGATTATGTCTATGCTATGAAAGCTATTGTATCCACCCTTTTCTGTGTGATATCTTTCCCTCACGATGGAAGAATTTTGACTATTGATCAACTTTCATTCATCAGCCCCGACTGGGTTACCTCCCTAAGTGGTTCTTATATGCAGATAATATCACCCCCGCCACATGTCAATTATGTGGTGTTGTCTCCCATGACCTCAACTTCTGATGATTTGGATCCGGTAGTTGACATGGTTATCTCTTCGGTAGGGTTATTGGAGCTTGATCTCCTTACCCCTATCACGACCCTCAACATGTGTTCATTCCAGAGTGATTGCCTTCCATTAGGAGAAGATCTCTTGGAAGCCATGACCGAGTTTTGTCCTTTGACATGGTACCCTTCTAGAGCATTATCCTCTTGAAAGCCATGATCAAGAAACCACAAGCATAGTTTCTCTTCTATGTGGCAAGCTCATTAAAAAATGAAACAAAGGCCACTAGCTTTCATGCTAGGGGCATGTCACGAGCATAGTTTCTCTTCTTTGTGGCAAGCTCGTTAAAAAATGAAACAGAGGCTTTGAGCATAGTTTTCCTCTCTGTAGCAAGCTCGTTAAAAAATGAAACAACAATCTGGGGATCGAACCTGGAACCTTGAGAATAGTTCTTTTCCTGTGTCAAGCTTGTTAAAAAATGAAACAATCACCTCTCCCTTCAAGTTGAGTCTTTCGCCAGATCTCATAGATGTCGAGTCGAGTCTTTCATTAGGTCTCATTTTTGAACCTTCATTTCATCCACCTGTATCCTCTTTCTCCATCTAGCACAGAAATTGGTGACAACCTCAAAGTCGGTGAATGATTTGAAGCTTGGGGGGCATGTCTCCAGCCTTTGATGATCATTCCGGAGTCAATTCACCAGATTTCAAGCTGGGGGCATACCGAGATTAGTCTTTGTTCTTTCTCGTGCTCGTAAATACATGAGAGTGCAACCGGGTAAACTTTTATCTCTTTTTCGGACTCGTACAGATACATGGACACACGAAAAAGGAACCCCCCTGGAGTCTACTTTAAACCCTTTTCAGACTCTCTAAATATGAAAAGATTGTCGAGTGACCTTGCTTCCTTTCACACTCGTTAAAAGGTTAGAAAGGGCGTCTTTCGAGCGATAGTTTATCTCTTTTTCGGTCTCGTTAGACTACTGTATGAAAAAGGAACTGAGAGAGTTCTCTTTTAAGTGTTTTTCCAAACTCTATAATCCCGAAAAACCTTTGAGTTTTCTGTCTTTGGACTCGTTAAAACACACATCGACAAGCCCATATGGGACCGATCCCTTACTTCTTCCGGTTCGTTAAACAAAGGAAGAGGAACTTACCGAAGTTGAGTTATATGGAGCATGTGTTATCCTCCTCGAGCTCATTAAATAAAAAAGAGGTACTCATCTATCTGGATGGGAGAAAAATTGAAAGGAGCAAGCCAAGCAGTCTCTTGAGAACATTGTCCAACAATTCTTAGAGTCACCCTTAAACACGACACTTTGTCATTTGCACATATCATAATCCGCTGAACCTCTGCACTGAGCCAATCCTTTGAGTTCCTTTCACTCCTTTGGGTCACCTGACGCAAGTCACAGTACCCGCTGCATAGTTTTGGTCCATGTCATGTTTCGTTGTCGTGCCTCAGTGTTCAAGGGAAGTATCCACCTCGAGAGTCAGCCATCCCAAATATCTTGCCTCAAAACCTGTGTCAGTCCATGTCCATTCGATCTACCAATTACATCTCTATATCTGTTTCGTGTCATTGATGGGGGATACATCAAGGCCCTCCCTGGACGAGTCTATTCATGTCGACTTCAACACATTATCCGGGAATCAGACTTAGAAACCAATTGGTACTTTGGGACCTGCATGCCTCAATGGCAGGCCTCCTCACATTCGACAGTAGGTTTACATCATTGACCTCTAATCGGATGATTCCACGGATGTTCGACTCCAACTCATCCATTCACATTCGCTGGAATGTACTAGGGTACCTTGGGAATCATTGACATTAATGGTGATCTCCCTCGCGCTTGTAACAGTTTACATCATTGACCGGTAATCAAGTGTTTTCTGCCATGTTCGACATCGGGACATCTATTCACATGGTTAGGTTCGTGCTACATTGGGATCGGTAAGAAGACCCTGGGTTGAGTCATCACTTTGATATATGCTTTGCCCAGGCTGCGAAGGAGTTTCTATTGGACAAAGAACACATACACTGTCACATAGATCCACTTTGTATTGGTCGTGGCTATGTCTTGTCATCTCGTAGATCCACTGTGTATTCTTCGTGGC